>JAVFBX010136225.1:0-15551 GCA_034783855.1 Mopalia kennerleyi
ACATAACATGCCCTGTGGGCGACGGGGAGCACCCAAGATGGCATTGGCAAGAAACATATACATTGTGATAAGTCCGCACAATCACAAGACGTTAGAATACATATACCACCACTATACACACTTCGATATATAGGTTACCGTCAAATGCAAGATTTAAGCTCCCTCAAACCACCGTGATTGGTAGATTGACTGATTGGTTGTTGCAGGTGATCACCGCAACTTAAACAAGCGGGGAAGGTAAAAATAAATGGTAAAATGTCAGCTTAAACGGTTATTTGTAGAATTATACAGTACATGTGGAGAAATTTCTGGGTATTTTGCTATACGGGTAATTTAATTTTACACTTAAACTAGACAAGCTACTACATCAGATTACATTCCCGGACCACCAGTGGAGCGATTAATTGCTCCGCCATATGATGTCACGGATACAGTGCTGTTATCATAAAATGTAGGCCAACTGGTGTCTTGGTATAATAAGTTGCAATGTTTGTCCTCATCCTTGGTCACTTTTCTGTTTGTTACCAAAATAAACATTAGAGTAAATCAGACTGAAGAAATCAAAAAGAACAAATTTAAAGGTAAAGTGCTATGGAGATTGGGAAGGTCAGAAAAGTCTACTATTGAAAAGCAAATAAATAATTATAATGAAAACACTTACAGGTATTTATAAGTATAATCATAGTAACAGTACGTTTAGGTTTATTTAACAAACCATCATCATTGGGTGATCAGCTGAACCCGAACATCTCATTATGATGGTTTGATCAATTAATAAACCGAAACGTTTTCGGAGATATAAAGAACTCGCCATCTATCTCCGGAACTGTTACTATATAATTTGATAGGTTGATTTTACCCCTTATAAGTGGTATGTGTATGTTCACTATTTGACGATGAGAAATTAATCTACATGCAGATTGTGTTGGTTCAGTACTGTGGATTATAATTCGCATAAACTTAACTTGCCATTTTCATTATAAATACATGTAGTCGAAGCCTTTTAAAATGTATTTTTAAGGTATTGTACTTATTACCATAATAAAATATATTCTAATTCGTCCTCAAAAGGTTAATCAAAATATTTCAAAAACTTCTTTTTGATCAGTCACGTGATACCATCGACAGAAAAGTGCTGCCATCTAATGCTTTCAATGTGGACTAGATATGTTGCTTTTATGCAACATTGGGATGCAAATGAAAAATATTATGTCAGGGACGATCCAGGGGCCAAATTGTTCATTGTTGTACATGTGCAACACTGGGATCTAGAGGTCGTGTGGCTAACATGCCAAGGCATTGGATTACAATATCTTATAGTATAGCAGATTTCTCCGTATTAGAGGATGTTTTCCTCTGCATCTTTAGTGAAAGTTGATGATACAGATGACTTATTCGGTTATGTAAAATCTGTAGAAGAAGTTAACTCAGTAATACAACAGTATGAAACCAGCACAACGTCCAGGTTTTCAGTTTACAAAGTTGACAAGTCTTTTGGTACTGACAGTGGTAAATATTCTTTGTATTTACTTTGTGTTTAATTTTATATTGCGGATTAGTTTTAGATACCACAGGTACATATAGATGTAATGATGATAAACTGTAAAATTGTTCTATCAGCATAGGCTATATTTTAGTATAATATTTAGAACATATGCCATCGTCTAAGACCCACGTCACGTCAATAGAAACCCATGGTGGAGGATGGAAATCGATCTGCGCGTTCGCCGGCCTCTCAAAACATATATTTTATTTTTCTCCGATTTTTTTTGTTTCTTGATACCATAGACAAACTACTGCTTTCTTTCTTGGCGTTTAAATAAAGTTTTATTTCTCACAAGATTTGACCTGTTTCAGTTATCTCCCTTCGAAAAATAAAAGTGAAAATCGTAAGAAAATTAAAAATATTGTAGGTTGGTAAAATATTAGTCATTGAGATCTGTTTTGAGAGGCCGGCGATAGTAAAACCATTGTCAAGAATGAAAAATATCTGTACATATATAAAACGTGTATATATAACAGGCAACTTGTATGTTTGTTATCTTGGTATATATATACATTTGATATATATTTATTCACAAACAATAAAAAAGTATACAAAATTATTAAACAATTCAGTTGGCGGGATTAAAGCTCCATGGAGCTTGCTCTATCCCATTGGGGTGGGGATATTAATTTAAATATCAGACAGGTGAATATATAATGAATTAGACATATATATTATAAAATTATATTAACATATATACATACATGTATTTACAAAATCTTGCGAATTACAAGTAAACTGTTGGATAGAAGCAAAGGGTCAAAGAGATTAAACTGATAAATGTAAGGGGAAATGGCGGAAAGGCCAAGGAAATGAAAATAAAATGAAATATAAACATTAAATTAAAATAAAATGACATAAAAATAAAACTTATAAACTATTTTAAATGTATTCATTTGAAGGAACCTTAGTAAATTTAATCAGAGAATGATTACCGACAACATTTCAAATTAAATACAAAGCAAATAAGACTAATTGTTTGGAAGCTTTAAGACCGTGGTTTAACATAGTATTGAATTTATATATATAATATGCTTCTTTCAAGAGAACGGTAGATCAATGGTAAGCTCTGTCAAGAATTCTGGTGTTTTTGGAGAAAAAGGCTGTTTACTGTTAAAAGTAGGCCTACTGTTTTCATTTGAAGTAGTCGGAAAAGTAGCAAGATCTATCAAATATTGAATCCCTCAGAGTCATGTATGTGTTTATATAAGCCTTTCGCCAGGTCTTCCAATATACGGCAGCCTGATGAAAATACAGGGGATATCTGAAGAATCGTCTCTGGGTTTCCTTGGCTGGGTAAATTTATGGATCAATTTGTCACGGACCCGAGAGGGGAAACCATACCAGGACATGAACTGCACAGTCGCTGTGCTATCTGTATGAGTGACCTTGTCCAGGAGATTTTCAAATTCCATGGCTGAAAACTACTCATATGGTTATACTGTCCTGTATTCGTAGGTTTCATATCGATGTGGTTCCATCATTTATGAGTTGAATGTCAAGCAAATGGACACAATCATGATTGTAGAAATCACTCGTGGGTGAATTTCCAAATTGATTATGAAATGAGTTAAGTTTTTGTTTAATTAAGGTAAAATCAGCAGGTTTAGCAAGAAGTGTACTTTTCGTCCACAAATCTACAATATAAGTTTTCCGTTGAATAAAAATTTTAGAGCACGAGTCAAGAATTAGCTTCTGTAGGCTCCGTATAATGAAAGATATGGTTACATTAAACTCAATTCAATAACCAGCCAACCAACCAACCAGTCAGCCAGCCAGCCAGCCAGCCAGCCAGCAAGCAAGCAAGCAAGCAATGAATCCATGAATCAATCAATGAATCAATCAATGGATCAATGAATTAATGAATCAACGAATGAATCAATCAATCAATGAATGAATCGATCAATGAAGCGATCAATCAATCAATGAATCAATCAATGAACCAATCCATGAATCAATCAATGAATGAATCCATGAATCAATCAATGAATCAATCAATGGATCAATCAACCAACCAGCCTATCAATGAATCAATCAAGCAAGCAATCAATCAATCAATCAATCTATACATTTTTTTCAACAGGATTTGAAGGCCACAATATCGTTTGGTGGGACAGGAAAAATGTGTCATGCTGCAAGATTCCTTTTGATGGCTATCCATTTATGTGTGTTTCCAAAAAGATTCTTGATTGTCAATTTGGTACGGACCGAAAAATTGCCCAAAAAAGCAAATCAAAGGAAAAGGTAAGGTTTTCCTAGCTCTTCGTATCCTCATACCATGATACGCCATGTAGCCTATGCTTTGTTTTTGTTTGTTCATGTTAAAATCAGGCAAATTTCACCCTTTCTTCGATTCAGACTAACTGTCATATTTTCACATTCAGATCAAAGAGTATAAACAAGACCATTCATACAATGACCAAAAAAAGAGACAAAATCTTCAAGACACCAAAAAGATGGGATGTCCAACGAACATTGTTGTTAGAGAGATTGTGAAATTTTGTTCTCCTCAGGTATGTATATTATAAAGTTGCCTCTGATTCCCTTTGTTAATACTAGTTGTTTACTGTTAACTAAAGACAATTTAAAGTTAATATTGATAATATGTACAAGCAGACTCCAAGATTAATGCATTAATACACGCACAAACTACTATTAAACAGTAGACTTCATAACACCTAAAAATGTGTGTCATTCTCTATAATATTGTATGTATGGTTAGCATTCTGCATGGCCAGATCACATCCTACAAAACATTCCTATTTCTCGAAACTACAATAAGCTTGTCCTATTTACCTTCCATGTGTGTATATGTTTACATTACATAATAGGTCCACATTTCTCAAGACTGTACCAAAACTAGAAAGGGGTTTTTGGTACAGTGTCTAAGAAAACAAATTCAGGACGGGACTGTGAAGTGTGAACGTAGGTTTTACTTACGACTTCCCAAAATTCAAGAGCATAAGGGACATGGGATTGGCAAGGTAATGTCATTTACATTTTGAATTCACCATAGCATCATTTGTCAAAAGTAAGTTAACATCGTTTATTTTATTATTATGAAAGGTATTTTGTAATTTGTATTGTAATTATTACCTGTCCTATTCATGCCCATAAATACTCAGAGAGAGTGAAGTCATTGACGTTGTTTCCATTAGGACATATTTTAATATCTGAATAAACTATGCACAGAAGTTTTACAATTTCAGGCATCTGGTGTGCTGCAACAGATAGACCCAAGGGTTTCACTCCACATCGAGACACTTGTGAACGAAGGCGTTCAAAGTGTCAAACAAATGGACAGCCACATCAGACATTTTGTGCAGAGGGATTTGTTTGGTGCGGATGAATCTCCGGATAATTTAAATAGAAGGTTTTTTCCTAATCGAAATGTCATCCGAAAGCATATCCACACAGTATCCAACAAACACAGATACTCCAAAAATGACCAGGAAAATTTACGATTAAAAATTAAAGAGTGGCAGCAGACCAGGACATCCGATACATTTTTCTTCAGACCATGTGAAGAACCGTCTTCAGATGAGAATGTAGTCGACAGTTTTTCCGGACCTTTACTTTTCGTACACCAAGCTCATTGGCAGAGAGTTCTGTTACAAACTTATGGACAGGTTGTTTTAATGGACGCTACCTACAAGACCACAAAATATTCCCTACCACTGTTTTTTCTAGTTGTCAAGACCAACACAACATACAAGGTGGTGGCATCCTTCGTTGTACAAGACGAATGCACTAAAACAATCAAAGAGGCTCTCCAATTAATCAAGTCCTGGAACACAGAGTGGAAACCGTCCATCTTCATTACGGACTTTGATGAACAAGAAATTGTAGCAGCCGAAGATTGTTTTCCAGGTATAATTGATTGTTTGGCTTATAATGGACAGTGGTAAACACGTTTGACATTTTAAATCTGGTATGATTTAATAGTACACTATATAACGTCTTCAACAAGGTATTTATGCCCATTATGTTTTCAATCTAAATCGTTATTTGTTTTTGGATTTTTGTTTTAAGGAGCTCGTGTGTATTTGTGCGATTTCCATAGAGAGCAAGCGTGGGAGAGGTGGATTAGTACTGTTGATAATGGTGTTAGCGAATTGCGAGAAGACATACTGGCTCGACTGCGCCGTGTGGCGCATGCTCCCACTGAATGCGACTACGAGACCGAACTGCAGTCCCTTAAGAGCAGCGCTGTGTGGACCAACAACCCTAAACTCCGAAAGTGGCTTTCGTCCAAGTGGCTACCAGAATTTAAGGTTGAATTATGCATCCATGCTTCATTTTTATTGCATAAGACATATGTATTGCATATTGCAGAAACCCAGTACTTTTCTAACTCAAGCCTCTTTATGGTCTTGTAGCCTACATGTTGTTTGTTTGTTTGGCTCCATTCTAAAGAAAGAAAATTTTGCTTGCAGAGATTCGAACTCGGGTCTTTGACTAGCAGGGCCAGCGCATTCATGTTTTTCAGTTATGTATAGTGCCACTGCACAAAAAATAAATAAAATAGTTGTATTTTTTGGAAACAAAATGTAAAATCACTGACGCAGCACTGACTCGTGTTAAATTTGCTTTCCTCTTTAGAGATGGGTGTTTGCATTTCGACCAGCTGAATACCTGTTAGGGATCCATACCAACAATGGCATTGAACGGCAGCACCGAGCCTTCAAAAATGCGCACATTCAGGGAAACCGAGGCAATACATTGAGTACTATGGTGACGGCGCTGGTGAACGAATTTCTCCCCCAGGCATATTCAAAGTGAGGTTTTCTTTTTCTTTGGCAGTGTAATTCTTGGTTTGACAACAATCATTCATAAAATAACATCTCAATTTAAAAAAAATATACCCAAACCGTACCATTATAACATGTTTAATACATGTCAAGATATTTTTCATTCTTGACAATGGTTTTAAAATAAACCGAAATATTGAATCACCATGTATCCATGTGTGTCTTTTATTGGAGTTGTAAGTTTACTCTACTTTGTGAAACCCATCAGTGGGAATATTCTATATGTTTAATACACATGGCGAATAGTAACTGTTACTATAAGTTGCTTCTCATCCATCAATATGCTAAAAATGAAATATGATGTTTTCATTTTGTTATTTATAGGTATGTTGAGGACAACCTGAAATGTTCCAGTCTCTTTAGAAAATATAGCACCGAAGTACCCAGCTTTCTCTGTGACCGACCTGCTAGTTTTGTGAAACACTGCCTACAAAAGTTGTACTTGGCAGAAAATATTTCAAGGTAAGTGATGTTGTTTTGCTATCAATTGCTTAATGTGTTTATTTCAACATTGGCACAGATATTTCAATTGATACAAACCGTCACGTTTTATCTTGTAAACCAATACAGAGCGTATATGTAGTATTGGCGGCATGAGATATTGGGTAAAGTTTGTTTGTAAAGTTTGTGAGCGAACCAATATACCATTTTTACTGTTTTGATATTTGTTATATTCTACCGCTTTCTACTTGTTTCAGTTCACAGATCTCATATAACAACATAGCACAGGGGCAGTTTGGTGTTACGAGTGATGTAACAAAAGAGGTGTATCACGTTAACTTTGGTGGCCAGTTTCCTTCTTGCAGTTGCCCTGATTGGAGGCGCACATTTATGCCATGTAAGCATATGTTTGCAATTCTTCAGAGCAATTTGAACTGGACATGGGACATGCTTCCGAAATCTTACACTGAGTCCCCTTACTTTACCCTCGATTTAGTGGGACTGGAGCAGAGTATGCCATTAGAAGAAACCCAAATCGGAAAGTGCCCCAACAATACTTCCGTCCATGTTGAGACACATGATGTTCCAGTAACTGTTGACAATCTACCAATCAGAAAATTGGCATCCAGGGCTTTAGGGGCGCAATGCAGGGAAACAATGAAGAAATTATCGTCTTTGTCTTTCTTGATACCGGACACTGCTCCTCTAGAGAGGCTTTTGAGCAAGCTGCAAACCGAATTAACGGTACTTATAGAGGCTGCCCCTAGTGAGTGTGGACTTCTACTGGAAAAGCAAAAGAAAACAACTAAAACCCCAAGAAGCATTAAAAGAGCTCATAAGAACTACTCTCGTCTTCCGGTTCCAAAGAAGAAAAGGCACCCATACTCTGGCAGAGTCGGAAAGAAAGCCAATGTAATGAAAAAGTGTCTTTTTACCAAGAACACATTTATTAATGTCTCACATCATAAAAAACACCGTAAACCGAAGTCAACCACCATAGGCGATACATCTCTGCCGTCGTCGTACGAAAAAGGCAAGTTTGAGGAACTGGGTCCTATCTTCGTTAGTTCCTATACCATTATGTCATCAGATTGTATATTGCCAAAACTTAATCACACTGGCACATCGATGTCGTCACTTTAAAATTTATGAATCATTTCATGTTGTAGTCATAAACATCCGATTTGAGTCTTTGCTGTTCATGTGTATTCTGTTTTGTTCCAGGTATTGTTGAATCGACAGCTGTGGATGAGACGAAACTTTCTACTATTAACAAAGTAACAGGTATAAGCCCGCTTCCCATTTTTGGTTAAAATGTACATTAAGTCGGTGTGATTTTCACCATGTATTGATGTATGTTCTTTTCTATTTTTTCTGTTAATTTATTTAGGCTACATCAGTTCTTTGAATGACACAGAGTGGACAACACTTGTACGGGATGCCTCGCAATTTTCTGCTGGAGACATGTGTACGCACAGCCTCAGAGCTATGGCAGCTATGAACCATTTGGATGACGGAGGGCACGAGACAATCATCGACTGTGTCAGGAGAAAATCGTCCAAACCATTAAGTGTGAATGCAACCGTCAATTTGCCCTTACTGGTTGTATCGAAACTAGGTATGTTAAAATGTAATAATAATACTAATGTTATAAATATACGGTCTTTTATTTCCATGTTACATGTAGCCTACATTCGTTTAATCGTTATCTGTTAGATCCATTATATAAGTATACGTCTTACTTTAAGGAAAAGAGTATTAATAAACTCCGATGAATTGAAAACTTACTTTCGACTGAAGCACATAAATAATACATATCCATTGGTTACAAGGATTTTTCCATTTGTGGTGTATCAGTTTACCTATATGAAATATATATCTAAACGATAATTAATTTATTTTAAATTAATTATCGTTTTCATAGGTCTATGATCGCTGTTAATCAATTCCTGTGCTTGTGATGAATGGCATCAACCTTCATGCATCTAGCCAAAATGGGGTTAATTTACAAAACCAAGTTAAAATGTATTCTCAAATTATTTATAACAGTTGTTGACAAGCGTATCAAACTGTCAAAGTATCCAGAAGAACTTGTACAAGAAGGTAGAGGCGCAATGAAACAATTGATTAGTTCATTCACTGCTGGTTAGTATTTTTTAGTCATATTCTGGATGAATTAACCATGTGTCACGTATCATAAATGCCAAAATAAACGAAAACACGTCTATACAAATTGCTTTTTACTTTTGTATATATATTATTTACGCTACATCTGTCTCCGGTTATGTAAGCCAAAGACCTTTGTTTCAAATATATTTACAGACAGTGACGACGATGTTCTCCCTCTTGTGGATCAAAATGTTGAAAATTGCCTCTCTAAAAAAGAAAAATTGCCTTCTTTGGTTATTTGTTTTGTAGTCTTTTTACCGTGATAATGTCTTTACGTCAGAAGAACTGATATTGATATACTGGATTGATCCATCACTTATTGTTATTAGTGTTTCGTATAAAGATCATTTAAACCAACACCCCGGAGTTGTGTGTTTTAAGTGTATATGGAACAACGGTTAACTCTGCTGCTAACTCTATCCGTTAGAAAGGCAGTATGTTGTATACTCATTTTTCTTGATTTTTAGCATTTAAATCGTTAATTGCTCGGAAGCTATTTGCACTGTCTTTAACATTTAGCGCACACATTCTTCAAGCCGTTATCTAAACAAATGTCACACATTTTTTTATATTGATTTTTGTTTTGATTGATTAATGTTTTACGCCACATTCAACGGTATTTCAGCTACGCTGTGGCGTGAGATTTTTGTTTTGAAGATATTTAGCAAATCTTTTTTCAAGTGCTCATTTTTATTTTATTTATTATTTATTTTATTATTATAAATTTTTTATCAATTGCACTAAATCTAAATAAATTTAGAAAAACCCTATGATGGTCATCTTCTCGAGACAAGGCGAGGCCCGACGTAAAACTCTATTCCTCCCATTGTCACATTTACTTACAATTTCTTGTCAAACTAGGAGAGTTATTTCTCCTGGCAACAGTTCCGGAAGTCGTTTAACAACCAATGGAAAGATAGATAACAAACACGGCAAAAGAGGAATTCATTCAAGATGGCGGCCAACACTGAGGAAGACCTGATAGATACATTGAAAGAAGTAAGGGAGAAGTTTGGCATCGAAGCTCTAACTGACAATCAACAAAAAGCATGGACAGCTTTGCTAAAGAAGGATGTATTTGTATGCACCAAAACGAGCAGCGGAAAATCTCTCTCAAACGAAGCCATGCCTGTCATAGTAAAAAATTTGTCGGTCCTAGTTATCGCACCCCTACTAAGTATAATGATTGAACAGACTGACAAACTAAACGGCCTGGGGTTGAACGCAACGTATATTGGTAAATCGCCAGAGGATGATTGCAGAAAAGCAGAGGCATATTTTGAGTTTGTTTTCGCCAGCCCAGAAAATGTAATTGGAAACCCGAAATGGAGGGAAGTGGTTAGCTCAGTCATGTCCCATTAATTGTTGTAGACGAAGCCCAGACAGTGCTGCAATGGTACGTTAAGCGTTACAATACAGCTTTAGCCTAGTTTTATCAAATTTTTCATTTTTTAACTGCTTGTGAGTTGTGACCAAATTCATGCAGAACAATTTTTTAAAATTTCCTTAACTAACATGTATTGTCGAAAATCTTTCTTGAACAAATGCAAATAGCCAGATGACAACGTCGAAGTCATCCACTGCAGTCAAGTAGGCTATTACTGGTCATAACATAAAAAAAATTTTGAACTTGAATACTGGACCTTGTGACGAGTATCTCTTTTATAATAAAATTATCTCCTTAAAATGACAATTATTAAATAAAGTATGACAGAGAACTAGTTTATGTTGCTATTAATAAGACTATAGCTTTTAGGAGCCCGATTTATTTAAGCTTCCTGGTGCTCCTTGAAGTGAAGGGGCATCAGGAAGTAGACTTTTTCCCCTTTTGCTCAGCTGTACCAGTCTCATATTTCATGTTGCCAGGGACTTGAGCGGTGGTTTCCTCCACCCATGATGCTGACACAGCGTTCATATAGGTGAAATAACCCTGAGTATGGCGTTAAACGCCAATCAATCCATCATCAAATTTATTGAGAAATGACAAGTGTGATTTCGGGAATTACATGTTTTTTTCAATCAAGGTGTGTTTCTTATGTGGTGAGTAACTTCGTCCAAACAAGAGGTCCCGGTTCACTGAACATGTTTTCCCGACTTCGTTTTTCCCGAATGGAGGTGAGACATTAATTGGGGACGGTCCCTTATTAAAGTAAGATAATTTGAGCTATGAGAAATCATTTATTTTGACTGACACTCACTAAAGTTTTTGGTCATTTTTAAACTTTCGCTTCACCTACAAAACAACATGTACATGTAAATAAGGAGTTAAATTATACTTAAAAAACCTCAATCTCACTACATCATGTATTGTACATTTTAGCACAGGAATGTTGGTAATAAAAAACCAACAATACATAATTCTAGATACACAAAATAAAATCTAGTCCTAAGAAGTTTTAAAATGGATTTGAGTTGAAAACAGTCTAAAATCAATGTCTTATATTTTTTTTTGTCAACAGGGGTACTAGTAAATTGGAACAGGATCCTTTTTGGAAATGGTTTGATAGAATTGGTGAACTCCGATCTCTCTGCCTTGGTGTACCCATCATGGCTCTGACGGCTACAGCATCACCAATGAGTAGAAAAAGTGTAATGAGGAAGTTATGCTTTAAACCGACAAGAGCCATAATTTTGGACTCCTCAGACTGATTGAACATTAAAATGTCTGCTAAAATAATCAACTCGTCGGCTGATGTGAGAGAGGTATTTGATTGGTTGATGAGTCAACTTTCAGATCAGAAGAAAGAATTGCCACGGCACATTATCTTTTGCTCATCGATACAAGACACACAAAAGATTTACACTGCATTTTTATCGTGCTTTGGACGAGATTGCCAGCTCTATAACATGCACCACAGTAAAACATACGAGTCTGTTAAACAAGGCATAAGAGAAGACATCGAGAGCCAACAGGAAAAACACGAGTGCTCATTTGTACCAATGCTGCTGGCATGGGGGTCAATTTTAAAGGCATTAACAATATTGTCCACTATGGCCTACCCCGCGAGATGGATTATTTTGTTCAACAAATGGGTTGTGCAGGACGAGATGGTTCCTATTCAAAAGAACTGATTCTCCTGAAATTAAATTAGAATCACCTAAAACGATGTGAACCCGATCTTTTTGAACTGGCTCGATCAACTGTGTGTCGACACAAATCACTTTGTTCGCCGTACCTTTGCAACCACGTACAAATAGAGCCACTACACAACTGCTGTGACTTTTGTGAAAAAGAGTGCCAAAGTGGCGATGAAATATGCCCAAGGACACACCAAGTCTTCCTACATGAAGTGGAGTTGGAAGACGAGGAGAAGGAAAACATA
Source organism: Mopalia kennerleyi (assembly GCA_034783855.1). Taxonomy (NCBI): domain Eukaryota; kingdom Metazoa; phylum Mollusca; class Polyplacophora; order Chitonida; family Mopaliidae; genus Mopalia; species Mopalia kennerleyi. Next base: position 12,291 of record JAVFBX010136225.1, read on the forward strand.
AGCTGTCAAGTCACAAAGGAAGAAAAAGATCTTCTTGGACAACAACTTGGTGTATTGAAGTTGACTTTGGAGTCAAACATTAAGGACAGTCCCACGCTTGTCAACAGTGCATCTGCAGCATCTCTTTTATGGATTGTCAGAAGCAGTGATAGATGGTGTTGTAGAGCATTGCTCACTCCTCTTCCCAGCTGCGGACATTATGACCCATGTTGCCTGCTGGTCATATGCAGAGCTCTGGAAATAGTAGATGTTGTCAACTTGGTCTTTGTTGACAATGAACCGTATCAGTATTATATTTCTGACATTTCTGATGATGACTAAGCTTAAATTGTATGGATATGAAAATTACACAACATGGCTTATCAATACTACCTTATTTTTGTCCATTAAATAGGCTCTACCAGTGCCTGCCTTTTGAAAATACGAGGTGCTCTAAAAAAAAGGTTATGTAATTTCTTCCAGGCGAGTGGTACGTGAGTTAAAATTAGCTCTCCTAAAGTTGTCCAAGGAGAGTGACGCCAAATAATAAAGACATTTTGAAAAAGTTGAAAAATTTCTATTTTTTCTTCAAGACAACTTGAAAAATGTAAGTGTCTTAAAGTACAGGCTTTGTTAAGTCACTGAAATCAAATCTTATTCAATTATCCAACACTGAACAGAGTACTCTGCTTTGTTTTCTATCTATCTGTTTCAGCTTTCCGACTCCTAACATTGTTTGGTTTGGGGTTTGATGCAGGATTAACTATACTTTCAATCCTGACAGTGATTATACTGATAGATCTATGTTAGAAGGATATCACAGAAGGAAGCTCCCACCAATCACCCTGCTATTTCCTGACTGCACTGTTAAAACTGTGTTGATCATTTATACTTGACACAAATCAAAAAGGTGACGCATCACGCTGTGTTAAGTTATGAATTCTGTACCTTCGATATATTTTAAAATGTTTTTTTTGGCCTGGCCACGGAAGCAGGGGTCTTTGAAAATGGTGTCGCTATGTTTTCCACACAGACGACACCACACTTTTCCAAGTTTGCCGGTTTCAGTGGATTCATATCCTATTAATTTGCTTGTGGGCCACTTCATAAATGTTCCCAACAACACAGTGCTGCTGTTACTTGGTTTGGTCGAACGCTGGCTGGCCAAGCTTTTAAATCAGTCAAAGCTCAACTACTTTTGAAACGCTTTGGTTTGAATTGTGACATGTGCTTAGAAGTGTCTACGACTCTGGCCCAGTACATATCATTTGTTCACTATGTCAGCCAATCAGATAGATAATGTAGGGACATCCTTGTGTATTCGTTTTTTTGATTTGGCATATGGTCAAAGGGGGACCACTCCGTAAGCCAAATTGGAGCTCGGGCGCGGTGACGTGGTTTGGTTATTCCTGTAGCCGCCATTTTACAAGTAAAGTTGTTTTGAGCCCAGCTTCGTTTTAACTTGTCCTTCACTCTCCGCAGGTATGAACCTGGCCAAAGGTGTTACAATAACACAACTGACTGGTACTTTGTCGTCTGTATAATTTTTCAAATGTCGAGTCTGAATTTCGAAGGGTAGATTGTACTCTTTATAGTTCACTTTTTGTGGAATTTTTTTTTTTTTTAATGCACAAAAACAAAACAAAAAACTTCCTTTTTATATTTTTAAGTTAAAGGTGTGTTTGGGGTTCATACCGCCTACTCTCTTAGATGAACGCTTCTAGAAAGATGGTCACGTCCCCCAAGCTCAAATAAAGATTAGAAATTCAGCTTGCTCGAACTGGTAAAATATAAGCGGGAGCGGTAAACTTTTACGTTGACGGTATTTTAGGCCAGCGAAAACACTGACTTTGTATGACGAATAGTTACTTAAAAGGCAGGCACTGCTCTACCACAGAATTTAGGTAAAAAATTAACTGAAATGAATTTAACCAGGTTTTTTTTATATTGTTTTAGTATGGCCCAAAGTATAAGCTTTAAAAAATTATGAACTTCGAGATATACAGTTAGTATTAAAATAATAATAAAGTCTGTAAATTTACAATGTGACCCACATTATAGATTTTACAGACTTTATTGTTTTTTTTATACGATATGTCGCACATTCCCGAGGTTGATACTTTCTGAAAGCTTATACTTTGGGTCATACTAGAAAAATATAGATCAAGGGGTAGCCGTGTTAGTCTGTTATAATAAGAATAATAACACAAGGTGGCACCTTTAAGGCTAACTTTGTTTTTGGATACGAGCTTTCACAGATAGTGAATATCTGCTTCATCAGGTAATGTCACATTACCTGATGAAGCAGATATTCACTATCTGCGAAAGCTCGTATCCAATAAACAAAGTTAGCCGTAAAGGTGCCACCTTGTGTTATTATTCTTGTCATATACACTGTATTCTTGTATCAAGTTTGTATCATGGCGACCGACCGATAGTCAGCCCCGCCGTCCCGGTCTTGCTCAATGAACAGGTAACTAAACGTTGCCTACCATCATAGATGGACTTAAAAGTATCTTGTGTATTTAAAACTTCTACAAACGTATGTCCCCCCTTGTCGCCTGAATTTAACCTTTAGGCCAGCGAACACCTTGTTATGGATACTAATTGTTCCCCATTCACATTGGTCGATTAGTGTTTTACAAAATTGATGACAATTATTAAGATTTCTGTAGTTTCCTGGGGTATGTGAACATGTGTATAATCGGGGCCAGTTCCGTCACGTGTAGGCCTACCGGCAAAATACCCCAAATGTGTACAAGTAGGCAGGTCTGTAAGCCGAGGTCCATTCTAGAAAAACTTAGAAGTTTTCACATCTTTTTTATTACTCCAGTTTGTTGTTCTATTTCCGGCTTTGTGTCTCACTTCCAGCTATTCGCCACATAAACTCCACTTGAATCAACTACATGTTAACACCCATCTGTAAATATAATTAAATATCTGTATGTAAACCACGAGAATGCAGATTAACCACAATAAACAAAACATTGTTTTATGGACTGTTTGTGGTAATAACTATAATGGATCTACTATTATTTGACAAAAACTTCGCAGTATATAGGCGTTGAAATACATGTCATATAGGTGTGTCGTTCTATAGTTCTCTTTTAACCCCATCTCGCGCGCGGATGATTCATTGCAAAGAAATAATAGTTACTCCCCATTTCCTTTCTCCATTCAAAGCGACATTTTGCCTATATATAGGCAAATGTAGGACAGGCTAATGTATACACACTTTGGTTGTCGCCAGGCAAATAACATTCCTGTAGTGGTGACGTAGCT
>JAVFBX010136336.1:0-15551 GCA_034783855.1 Mopalia kennerleyi
AGCGTTGCAATCGCAACGCTTAGTGTAATAATTATTACACTAAGCGTTTTTATTACACTAAGCGGCGTTACACAGCAGTCTGAATCGCATCAGGCTTTATTAAGATGCCAGAGAGTTTATATTTGTTATGCACACTAGAACAAGCACACATCACATTAAACATGATGGATGGGATCTTCACCGTTCGGTGAAATATCTCTAGATTTTGGATAGAACTTGCAGTTGTTTCATCTTGTAACCAGCAACAGCCCTTGTTTATTGTTTGTATCATTATAGGAAGTTGGTTGCCATAGATTCATAACCACCACTTATAAGCTGATCCATAGTCTTTATCATACATTCTCTGTCTCTCTTCGTTAAGTACGGCGTAAAACAGCAATCAATCAATCAATCGATTCTAGCATTCTTTGAAAGTTGGCTTCACCCTTGGACGACATCCTAGGTTACATCATGTTTTCTTTATCTCGAGACAGGCGTAACGTTGGTTGGCTCGTCATTTATGTTAATCCTGCTATTCAATTTTGTTTAGTCTGAGGGATAATATGAGTTATATCACAGATGGATCTTAATGTATGTTTGTTGAAATTCAGCCCCATGGTAACGTGCCTCTGGCTGGAATTGCATCCTGCTGACGTCATTGGCCATCTATCAGTCTTTTTATATCAAAAATCTTTGAAACATAAAGGTTGTGTAATTTTATGCGACTTTGATATTTACCTTCTGAAAGCCCCAAATCACCTGTATTCTAAAGCTTTTCTTGAAATAATGAAATCTTATTACTTTTCCCCCTAATCATTAAGTCAACCAGAGTATAATGTCGCTCTGTCACTCTTATCGACAACTGCTTCACTAATTTCCATGATAGTAATCTAATTTCCGGTATCTTACTAACTGATCATTTTCTTATATTTCACATTCCAAAACACAAACAAACCAATCTTATCTTATCAAAAAACACTAAAAGCAACAAAACAAAGTTTATAGAAGAAATCCAAAACGTAAACTTGGACTTCATTTGCTCAGCACACACCAATTCCTGTTATTTTCTTAAATATCTATCCTCTTGCATCGCAATCAATTTAGCCTAGATGTACTTGATTCCATGTGGCTTAATCCCATTGATCTTAATTACACTGAAAATACTCATTCTTCTATGGATGAAAATGAGTATGAAATATCACACTGGCGTGATATAGACTCTCATCAATCCAAATATTTCTCTCGATCTTCTTTCACATCTGAACCTCTCCTTACTGAATTTCGGCCTTTATCCATGGTCTTAATTATTCTTTCTCTATCTTAGGATTTTCTGAAAGCTAGTTGCCTCAGTCCTCTAATTCTCTCATTGACTTTCCAGGATACAACTCATTTTCTTTAAACAGATGTAAGAAAAGGGGGAGGGGTGGCGTTATACGTAAAAGATGACCTCATGTCACATCTTCCAGAAGACTTGAGTTTCATTGATGACACCAGTGGATGTTAATACATATTTGTCGAACTCACAGTCCAAAAAAAACTAAATATATTTTGGCCGGATATATAGACCACATGAAAAGGACATTACCACGTTTATCCCAGTTTTGAACAATCTTCTCCTCCAATGTAAATCTGAAAAGAAAAAATGCATATTAATGGGTGACTACAATATCGATCTTTTCAAAACCAATTATCATTTACCTTCCAAAGATTTCTAAGATACACTTAAATCATTTTCTTTCTTTCCTCAAATAACCAAAACAACCAGAGTAACCTCAACTTTCGCAACATTAATTGATAACATCTTTACTGACTTTCACAATTATAACCTTTTTACTACCATCCTTCTAACCCATATAACAGATCATTTTCCCATTTCCCATGTTCTCCAGCAAAATAACTTAACACAACTTTTCCCTACTGACCCGATATCATTTCGAAAATAAACTGATTCCGAAAAACAAAACTTTGTAAACCAGATTGACAGACTGATTGGGAATCCCTTATCTGTCATCAAACTGATGTTGATACTGCTATAACCACCTTTTCTAATAAATTCAATAACATATTCACTAAATGTTTTCCTATTACTACAATTCACACTAACAAAAAGAAAATTATTATAGGCATACGTCGTTAATTTATAATTTACATCTGGTACTATCCCCGATTGCTTCAAACTTGCAAAAATTACTCCTGTCTTTCATTCTGGTCAGCAAAATCATATAGAAAACAACAGACGAATTGCTGTACTTTTATCTATTGGTAAAATCATAGAAAAACTCACTTCTATTAAAGTTCTCCGCCATCTTACGAAAAATAACATAATTTCTGCTCGGGTTTCGGGCAAACCTGAATACTACATTTGCTACTCAATTACTTTATGACAGACTTGTCGCAGGTTGGGAGGCAGACCCGGTTGTCTCATTTCTGGCTCTTTCGAAGGCCTTTGGCACAGTAAATCACGCTATATTATGACAAAAATTTAAACGCTATGGTTTCCACGGTATATCTAACACATGGTTTAAGAATTATCTGTCTAATCGACACAAGGATCTGTCATAGGCCCATTCTCTTTTCTTCTTTATATAAACGACATACAAAACGTAACAAACCCTATACTAGATATAATTTGTTTGCTGATGACACCAGTGTTTTCTGTTCATCTATGCTGAAAGGCTCTCATTAAATATACAGAAAACAAAATGCATGCTGATAGAACCAAACTTTAGACATAGAAAACAATTATTAACAACCGTTCGAATATTTAACACTGAAGTCCAACGCGTAAAACAATTCAAATTTTTAGGAATATTTTTTAATGATAAACTTAACTGGAAAACACACATTGATTATATTAGCAAAAAAAAATATCACGAAAATTCGGTGTCATCAGCCATGTCAAAGATTCTTTAAATAAAAGGTCTTATATTATACTACTCGCTTATTTAGCCTTATTTAATTTATGGTATTACTCTCTGGGGTAATACTTACGAATCCCATTTAACATCACTCTTTTTAGTCCAAAAACGTGTTGTACGTGAAATCAAACAATCAAATCGTTTAGATCATACAGCACTATTATTTTCGAAACTACAAATCCTTCCACTTTCGGTTCTCGTCCTTTATAGTAACTTAGTTATATCTTATAGGTTATTTCATAACCAGAAAGCAATTCCTGCTGCGGTTGAGTTGTATTTTGTTAGACAAGTAGTTGTTCAACAACGAATTACCCGATGTGTTTGTTTGATTTTAATAGACCTTTATCTAAAACTAATCTTTCTTATCATTTATTCAAGTCAGTCGGTCCCAGGGAATGGAACAAATAAGAAAAACATATTCACATCACAATGCAAATCAACATTAAAAGTATACTTACTTCAATCCATCCCACTGTGATAACTCCATATTCATCCTGGCCACTTCTCATTTAATTAAAAATTTCCAATAATAAATACTAGCTACCCTATATTAAACAGCCTAAAAGTTTGAATAATTACCTAGTTATGTTTTCAACTGAACAAATTATACATATTTGGGGATAGAACGAGAGGGGGCTTCATTCCCGCCATGCTACATGTATTTATAAATTGTTCTCATTGTATATATATATTATGGTGAATAAATATGAAAGTAAATCAAATGTTTTGTGCCATTTATGCTGATTGTATTCCAACGATGAATGTCCGAACTTCTTAACAAAGAATAATAAAACCATGGATAAGCAGCAGTATTTAAAAAAACAAACAATATCGCCTTCGGCTATATCTACTCAATAAATGAAGGACGGAGGCAAATGCAGATTGTATGGTAACACAATTAACAATTCGATTAGCCTGAAAAAGATATATGGAAACAAAAGTTAACCACTTTAACCTTGAAATAAGAAGCACATAAATTTTTTTTGTATAAATAATCTGACATGTTGGGATTTATTTTGCTCGCTAATGATACTAGTTCTGTTTATTCTACAGACTCGCCGATTCACGCGGTACATACTTTAAACTTTAAACCATGAACTAACTAAAGTTCATCAACGGGTTTTTTCTTATCGTCTTTCACTTTATATTAGTAAAACCAAATTCATGCTCATCCGTTCAAATGCAATACCTTTTTTTATGGCGATACACCAAATCGTTGTATTGTTGAGACTCAGATAGAGCTTGTAACGACTTAAAATTTCTTGGGATTTGTTTTCAACGATATGCTTAATTGGAACTCATATATGAGTAATTTCTGTAAGAAAATATCTAGAAATCTTTGAATTATCGACACATCAACAGATATGTAAATAAACAGACGCTTCTCATTTCATAATACTCTCTCATTTATCCTGATCTATATTATGGAAACGTATAATAGGCTAATGCCTACAACAGTCACTTGCTGCCATTGGAGCTGCTACATAATTCGCCTTATTACACAATAAGGCCATACAGAACATACTAAGTTTCTCTTTTTAAGCTTAGCATTGTTCCTTTAAACCTGTTGAATGAGTATTCTAGATTTGTCATAATTAATGTCTTCCTGATTTTGTTTTGGGGTATTTTATTGAGCTAAATAATGCTCATAGATATATTAGAAAAAGTATATCTTTAACTTAGTAAGACCGCTCTTTATAACAAATCTTTTAAACTCTTTTACTCTTTAACAGTCACTGGTTCTCGGGAATGGAACAAGTGACCATGTTCACTAAAAGGTATAAAATCAATATCACTTTTTAAATCGAAGGTAAAAGCATACTTCCTCGCCTCACTGAATCAATAATAAATAATGTATTGGTCTATATATTTGTTTGTATTGTAAATTTTCTTCTAGAAATCAAGGTTCACGCTAGCATTGTTCACTTTCCATTATCTGCCAAAATATTTGTAAAAACAGCTATTAACATGGGATGGATCAAGTCTAAGGAGGCTTTAATCCCTCCAATTAATCGATCCATATTAATGGATTCAATGAGGAGTAAATTTCAGGTGGGGTCTTTGTTGTCGTGAGATTTATTTAAGATTACTCGATGTTTATTTCGTGAAACATAATAAGTCGGTGTACTTTCTTTCTGATTATAATTGTAGGAAATTTCTCTTCTTGTAGATATAATATATGTATTTGCCTGACAGAATTTGTCTGTTCAACGTCACTAGAAAGTAGTCATCCGATCGGTCTGCGCCTCATTGCTGGATGAGCTCTCAAATGTCCTATAGCATGACATTCCGCTAGAGCTAGCAGCACACCAAGCACACGTTTATATTCTTTACTTTTAGACTTGTCCATTAAATGGTGGAATAAGCAGAACACATCTTCTTGTAAAGACAGATTTATGATCGTTTCGATGGTTTGAACGATTGCTTGAAATGCCTATCATTTTAAGAAACCACCTCTCATATTCAGTCTTTAGTAAATAGACATTGCATTTTGTTCCCGTGCCCATCTTGTCCTTAAAGACCGTTAGCAGGAGTGACCTTACCGAGTTCATTAGAGTAACATTATAATAGATGCTATAAAAATCCCATAATAATCGGCATTGAAGTTTATCCAGGGCAGCCTATTATTACTGGGTAAACAAATTATCAACATATCAACAAAAAACTTTCATCGATCAGTATTATAAATTGTTATATTGATTTTTGTGGTAAAACGTGTTATGGTCTACTAATGATAGGCATGCACACAAAGTCGTTCAATAAGTGTGGTATTAAAATTTTCTGGAACAACGTGAAAGACATGAAAGAGAATGGGTACGAATCTTGATCGATTACGGATCAATGACATATGATCAGTGTAGTTTGGAAGTCTTTTCTACTGCAAAGTAGACCAAAAGATGTTCACTACGGTTGTTAGTTGTTCCATACAATACGAAAAGCTCATCATTGTCACGAGCCGAATCTCAATTACACACGCCAATAACATGTGATCAAGTTCGCGATCGTTTACAAGAGCATATCCTTTCTTGACACACGCAAGCAGCACAGTGCTCTCAGGTAGAACACGGTGCTATTGGCGTGTTAGTTGTTGGCAATTTGATCTCTACTTAAACAAGTTAACGTCCACCGTATCTGGTCATTCGGTAGATCGTCCTCTGGCGGAACACATCATCCGGATAACCTGTCCAGCGAGACACGAGTGAATTTGAAAGGAGGCCTCTGGCAACACCTAACGGCCACTCTATATTGTAATTTGACGGTTCAAGAAAGAGCACGTAAGACGCATGAGGAAAAGCAAATCTGCACTTTGTTTTATTTCTGGCTAAAGATGGCAACTGAATCGCTTTTCAAAGAAGTGGCTTTTTACTTACTTTTGATGATCAGTTCAGGTAAGAATCTTACTGTGAATTTTCACGAAATCCTTATCAGAGCTGGGCCATTCCTCATGAAACATATAATAGAGATGACACATCTTCATGTGATGCAGAACATTACATCACCTAATGGGCTCTCTGATTGCTACTCTTTAGTTAGTTTGTGGAATAACATGTAGAGAGAGTGCATCATCTGTGTTTCACTTTTAACTGTGACGTTATACCATTATAAATCTAGGAATTATATAATATTTTTGCCTGCTGTCTATTGAGACAAATGACACGTACATACAGTCTCTAAACATTGTTGATTTCACAATAACTTCAAATCATGAAGTTATTTGATCCCTTTATGTTGGTTATCACTTCGATTAGAGGCAACTTTTTTTATCTACCATTTTCGCTTTCAAATTGTGTCCTGTGTTTGTAACCGTTTTGTAAGTGCTTCGTTGATACTATATGGCCCAGGAGACGGTCTAAGACTGTCAAATGACGTGTCTGGTGTTATGTATCATCATGAAATAGGTCCCAATTTGTATTTTAAATACATGTCTATTTGTTTTTTGCATGTAGCCATCAAATGTCCAGAGAATTTACCGCTCGATGTAGCTTTCGTGCTGCCCTCTACCGGGTCCTGTTATTTCTTTTCCAACACACCGGTGACCTTCAACGATACACAGAATACTTGTGAAGGTCAAAGTGGGGGCCATATCGTCTTCTATGAAAGTTTCGATGAACAAATAGCAGTGGAAACAGAGCTAACTTCACATTGTAAGATGTATTTCTTCTTTTACTAAATCTTACTGAACAATATTGGAGAGTAGGGTTGCCTGTCTGTCTGTTCCGAATCGCTAGACCGATTCGTTTCAAATTCTGTAACAAATTGTGTATGTTGTATGGATTCCCTGCTGAAAGTGATCATTATGATTATAATAAATGCTTTTTTTCCAAGAGTGTTATAAACAAACTCAGACAACTGACAGATGGTCCTCCCTACCACCTTCAGTTCACACACTAATTCCCTCAAACACACCATAGTCTCCATGTACTGTATTTACAAGACTTCTTCATACTTCTTCAAACAGATATAAAAGTGACACGTTTAATGAGTAAAAAATTACAGATCTTTTGAAACAAACGTAGAGGAAGACAAATACTATAAATATATGTGTATGCCTCGCCAGATGGGAATATTAAGAAGTTGAAACGGTTAAAATTTAATGAAGTATAGAAGCCGGTGAAGGCAATGCTTAAACAACCTGAGGCGGCGAGGCAATGCTCGTAGTTGCCAAGTGATGCGCGATGTTAGACGCCTCACCGTCGAACTAGGTTCTATAAGCATGGCCTTTACCGGCTTCCATAATGAAGCATATATTTAAATTGAAGAGTTTGTGAACAATACCTTGTCTTATGCTGGTGAATGATACTTTGTACCGGGGAAGCATTTTAAATATTCGTCGGCAACTCATTCCATAAGGATGGTCCGAAATTTGTAGGACGGTTTTTTAAAATTGAAATCATGATGAAGTTGTCAAGGTATTGTGCAAAGCAACTGATGTACTTAAGGGTATATCAATTACAAAAAGATGGATTGTCCAATTCACAATGTTCACAATGTTCCTTGCCAAATAAAGGTGGAAAACCGGGAAGAAACATCGTAAAAACCACCCCCGCGATTGCCGGAGCCACATGGTGTGACTCACTAATATACCCGAGGGTCGACAAACGGACTCGACCCTGTGAACGGCACATCGAAGTAGGCTTTAGGAAGCGCACTCGCTTACCACTAAGCCACGACGGCGGGCCTGCAGAGCTTGCTTTAAAAAAGATTATCAATTAAACCTCTTCCCATCTAGAGCTTTTAGCGCGGTGACCATTTTGTGAGTTTGGTTTGGGAACTTTCCAATAATGCTCAGGCCAAGTAGCTTTATTTCATTCGCTCGTTCCTCAGTCTAATTAGTTCTTGCTGATGATTTGTTTATGTGCAGCTAGCATTGCTTTAGTTTTATTACCATTACTGATCATCATCCATTCGTTGCATCATTTATGGTGTTTGACTAGTGGTCGCCACTTTGGTATTCTCTGATGTGGTTTGGATGTCGTTTTCGTTTTTAAAATCAGATTTCTCTCAGGTGGTCCACAGATTACTGTCGATATAAGGATGTCCAATTAGTAAAATACGGCTGAGTGCGATCGTTGAACACAATAGGGCTCGCTGGCGTAGTTCAGTGGTTGGTGTGTAGGGCTATTAATCCTGCTTCTCCTCGTCGACATCGGTGTACGAGAGAGTCAACAGAGGCTGTTCTGGTAAACGGATGGGGATGATCTGTATGCGCTTTCATGCCGCTGTACTGAGTGGGGAATAGAAAACCAATGGTCATACAAGTGAATAAATCAGTCGAAAAAATTAAACACTTATGAAATAAAGAAAACTTTACTTTACAGGGAGTTTTTCGGGCAGAAGTTACTGGTTGGGTTTGGAGATCACTAACAGTGTATGGTACTGGACAATCTTCAAGGACTCCGCCAGAATCCTCCCGGACTCTATATCGTGGACCACTGGTACGGCTCCCGTGACCTCCACGCCCGCCATTATGGAGGCGGGGGGCGCCTGGAAGACTGCCACAACCACAGACTATTTCTACCCCGTGTGTGAGATCGATTTGACTGGTTCGCTAAACTATGATATTCTACCCGTTGGGAGCGAAACAACAAAACCAGGTATACAATTAAATTAGGGAAACTAACAAATATAGGCTATCCTTATACTTTGTCTGGAGAAAGATTATTGCCGACTAACATGAAGTCAAGACTTTAAGCCATTTAATACCGCTTTAAACTCCAATAAAATAAACGAATATCTTTGAAGACGTATCTAAAATTAGTCGGCTTATACTATATTTAATACACATCTAGTTGGTGATAGCTTTCACTCACCTGTGCTTTCCTTAATAGGGATACGCTTAGATAGTTATGGAGACAACACGAGGGTAAGACATTTCCCCTCCTGTCACCCCCCTCCCAACCCCTCTGTCGAGCTCGCGTATCACGACCCCTGAACCTTTCCCTATATCAAGGATTTGATATGTATGCAAAACACATTTGAGGGTTAAGAAACACAGTAATTGTAATATTTGAATACAAGCCACTATCATTCTGTCTGTTTGTGTGTTAAATAAATGTAAATTAAAGCAGTGCATATTGCTGTCAAAGAAAATAATAAAAAAAATAATATGTCACATAATTAAAAATGTTTTCTGCTCATTTCAATGTAAGAACAGAAAAACAAATGAAAATATGTGACATATGATTACCAAAACTTAAGATTAACAGCACTGCATGGTTATAACTAAATGTTAAAAAGCAAGAGAACAGCCTAAAGGTGACCCTATGGTTGAATGCAGTGTCCAATTGCTCTCAATGTCTGTACAATCCTCCTTCGGTGATCGGTACAGATGACAGCTATAGTCGTTCCTGCAGTCGCTGGGTAGACTGCTCACGGTCTTTCTTGGTAGTCCGCCTCTGGCCTCCTGCTGAAGCGCTGTCGAGACAAGTGCCTAGTCTTTTCGCAGACACCCGATTCATTTTCACACTAATAGATGGTTTTGCCCAACAAGGTGTCAGAAAGCAGAATTCCAGCTTTCGCACAAGTTGTTCGTGCGGTCCTCCTTGAAAAGTGGACGACGACGCGATAACCGACTCCATGGATAATTCCATTGCAGGTTGAATAAGGCGGAAACCTCCGTTCACGTAAATGGTGTCAAAAAGTCAATCAGTTTGTTTTGTCCAGCTGGTATCTTGTCTCTGAGGAACCGCATTTCCCGCGGGATATCTTCCATTGGCAGGAAGCTAGACCATCTAGCATTCGAACAAAATGCTTGGTGATTCCGTCGGCACGAAACTGCCCAACTAGACCTTTCTCCATTTAATTGGACCTAAATTACCAAAATCTTTAGAAATGTCAGACGGCTGAAGTTTCACGTTCTCAGGGCTTCTCTTATCTTCTTAATTTAATGCTAGATGCATGAGCGCGATTTTGTCGGTATAATAACAGCTTGAATGTTGAAATGTGGGCCTCTAATGTGTCCAGTAGGTGGTCCAGTCACCACATATGGCTTGCTGTGGTCTCGTTCGTTTCTCTCAGACTCAGTGGTTTCTTACCCTATATACACAATCATATGTATACACGTTTAATCGTCATGGGTAAATAGCCAAGCATTACCAATAAATGATTTTGAGTATTATGTCCAGTTTAATGGGGTTTTGTTGCTCTTTTACATAAATTCTACTCAACGTTTTTTAACATCTATAGTATTTAACTTGATCCCACTAGATGCTTTGAGAGGTATAACCATGTATATGTTTTATAAAATCATAAATACCTCAATTCCCTTAATGCAGGTTGTCCCCAGGGTCTGCCCCTAAAATACAAGTTTGTTCTTCCGGAGACAAATTCCTGTTATTTTACGGAAGAATCTAGTGGAAGTATCACCGACGCTAGAGCTGTTTGTGAAGGCGTGGAGGGGGGTCATCTCATTTACCAAGAGACAGCAGCAGAACTGGGAGCGTTAAAAAGCAAACTGGCTTTGCATTGTGAGTGAAACATTATCTTCAATAAAACTAAACTGATACATAGTCCCACATTATGAAATTTCTACAGTAGGCCATACAATGGGTTTGTGTTGTAAGTTAGTAAAGAGTCACATAATCAATATATTTTAAGCCTGTAATAACCGTGAGTTTAAGAGTTATAGTACCGAAGGCATTTGTAACCATTAAATGATATCTACATGTAACTTTTCAACGCAGATGTATCTATACGCAATGTCATGGAGGAAAACGGCGACAGTTCTATTCAAATGTACCCGCTTCCGTCAACTGAGAGACTTTTTTAAATACAAATTATCTAAACTAGTCTTATTCACATATACATGAAAACCAGAAAAATCTTAGTATGTTTCCGTCTATTTTTTTTAAAACCCATCTGTAACAGTTTTAACATCGTGTTAATTGATTGTATTTGATATGTTTTCCAGTGACGGATCCGAGTGCCAGGTACTGGTTAGGTCTGGAATGGACTGGCGGGAACTGGTTGTGGATCAACTCACTGACTGGTGTCAATAAAAATGTCGCGTGGTTTGAGTGGACTACAGCCCCGACGACTCCTTTAATGTATGCCACTTGCGACTATTCAGTGGGTACTTGGGAGAACACCGATTCTGGTCTATATAACATCGTATGCGAGATAGACTATTCTCCAACCGAGTCAGTACCGACAGCAACTTGTGAGTAATGGGATTTATAACAAGGCTTTAAAATAAAATGGTAGGAAGAGAATAAACTGGTTTTATTGCAAGTTAGGTTAATCATGTGACATATTAAAAACGGGACCTGATAATGTTTAGATTTAATGTATATTTTATAAGATTGGATTTGATGGTCTATAAATATATTCGGCATACTTATATATTGTCTATATGAAGGCTTCTAGAAGTCATGGACCGCCCAATTTAAAATACCAAAATTGCACGTTTTGCATACAAGCGAGTCACACAATGTGGCTCCAGCTATCGCGATGTTGGTTGTTTTATGAGGTATCTTCACTATTTACCACCGCATATAGGTAAGGCAGCATGAGAAGTGGACAATCGACGTCATAGAAGTGCAATACCATCGAATACGACGCTAAAGCCGACACAAACAAACAAACAAGCAAAGCTATTATATTATATGTATAAAGCTATATGTGTATCTGGACATAGAGAGTGGAACAGGCTGCCACATAACGTGAAAATAGCACATCAGTGTCTCTTTTTAAATCCAGAATCCAAACGTTTCTTCTAACCAATTTACTATAATTTCTATATAATCCCCAGTCAATCAACATTGAATCATTTTAAATGCAGTTATTATGCTATTTATCTTATTATACTATTATGATATCGACATTTTTTTCTCCTTTTACTTTTACAGGTTCCGCGTAAAACCTCAAACAATAATTTCATTACTGTATAGTTAACTAGAATGGTATGCATATTAATTGGATTATTTAATTTATTAATTTGTATACTTCTTTTCTGTTATCAATGTTTGCCATTTTGATATGTATTCGAGAATATATAAATAATCAATCAATCAATAGCTTATTGGGTGTCACAGAAGATAAACTAATGATCTTATAAATTAAATCAGTTCAAGTTTAAATTTGCTATAAATTTATTTTATTCTTTATCAACATAGCTACCTACGACAGACGCACCATGGGAGTTTTCCAACATACTGCAATTGGACTCTACGCCAGGGAAATAAAATCCCCAAAACAAAGTTTCATCGAGTGTGCTGCATTATGCGTGAGTTATATAGAGTGTAGAGGGATTTGTTACGACTTGGAAACCCAGTGTGCGTGTTCTCTTTTATACGACACGTCGGTTACCCCATCCGATATTGACTGCAGTAATGAAAACTGTTTCATTAAACTTTACTGAGTATCACAGATACGATTTGTTACAATACAAAGACAGCTGTATTGACTTTTACAATGGCGTTGTTCATGTTTTTATTCCAACCAAAATCGACCACTGATGTAACTGTATCACAGCTAAACTTCAAGTCAATTCAACATTCAGCTCTGAAAAATATCATTATAATCGACAGGATATTAACACTTGGAGTAAATAATTTCCTACAAGTCTCCAAACACAACAATGGCTCACTCCAAGGCAAATGAGATATGTAGTTTTACTGAATCCATTGTGTACCGAACTGCAGTTGAAAGCGATGTGAGCTCTGAGTCTGAAAGGTGTATTGGACGTCCACCCACTTATTATTACTGTGTAACTGTCGGCATTTAAAGCACTGTCATTGCTGAACATTATTTAATATATTTGTCTAACACATTATTGTATTAACTGATATTATTTATTGTTCCAGGGGGTATCACAACGTCCCCCGCCAATGTCTTATGTTGAAAAACTAATAAGCTCAAAATCCTTGTTAAATTACCTTTGTCTACTTTGTGGTAAGAAGTTGTCAATGGATTCAATAGTAAGCATTTTATCCGAATTAATCTCCACCGTTTGGCATCAGGGTTTTGTCAAAAGAAGTTCGATGGCTTCTTTAGAACCTGTGTGGACTATGCACTGAGTTTGTCTTATCCCCTGCAGCTGGATGCAGTGATTTGTATGTATTATTCAGTAAACTGTATGTATGTTTTCTTCAATTAGGGTAAGCTGCGTTGAGTACAAAAACCCACGATTTCTCCCCGTTAAATCGGTATTCAGTAAGCCAAATATCGAACAAAACACAGTAGACAACAGCTTCACCGTCCAGTCGAATATGCCTATTGGGTAGGGTCAAACGTATCGGTTTTGTTTTTTGTTTTTGTACGATATTATACTCTGCGGCCGGCCGCTATGCCGGGCGGAGGCATAATTTGGTCTACTGGGTCGGGGTCAAACTTCGAGCAATGCACATATATGGAGGTCATAGATTCAATCCAATTAGGTGATCAAACAGATTTTAGGTAGAGGCGGTGTCTAGCTAAGGGAAACGTATCGAGTTCGTAGGCTTCCGGTAAGAAATCAAATCGTCGACTGAATCCCAAGTATCACGTCGTTTTCATGTGGCTAGAAGACGGTGACTCGCTTGCATTGTTAAGACCTCTTACATTTGGTTCGACTTTGTCGAAAAAATGTTGATTAAATAAGTAACGCATTTGAGGGGTGGGAAATGTCTAATCGAGTGTTGCAATGTAAAACAAGTAACAACTCTAATTAAAAAACAACAGCATTTATGAATTTTGACTTTCAACGTTCTGTGCGAATCGTTTATGTATAGGGTGTGATCTAAGGTATTTCTGAAACAGTACCCGAGTAGGAATTACTTAAAGCACTGGAAAAGTAAAATGTAACTGAAGTAAGGCGGTTAACAAGGGGTCGGGAAAAGGTTCCCTTCTCTTCAATTTTGCTGACATTTAACACTCGCAATTTGCCATCTTACGTTTGTTTAGGGTTCCAAGACTTTAAAGTCAAGGAATTTATTCCTCCAACTCTTCGCTGTTTAACCTGCCAGCGTTTCGGACATAGGCCCTACAAGTGCATTTTGTCAAGGAAAAATTCGTAGTCCAAGATGTTCCGGTAGCCATACTTTTGAAATGTGCAATAATAAAGATAATTCCAAATGTAGTAATTGTTCCAGCAGCCAGCATTCGACATCATACGGTGGCTGCCCTCTGAAGAATTAAACCCATTATATCCTGTTGAAATAAATACCCACTCTCCTCAGGTCAATCCCATTACGGCAAACTATGAGCAACAGTTGCCTCCCCGAGACAACTATATCAGCTTCCGAAGGACTGTCCGGGGCTGGTGAATACGGTTGCAGTATTTTCTATTGGTACCCAAACTGATGTTACGTCAGAAAGACAGACTGAGATTAATATCCCCAATGCCACTCTTGGTAACATTATAGCCTTTGTAATCTTGACTGGGGTTAGGTTTACTTGTCTAAAACCGTAGAATAAAACAGAAAACAGTAAGTTAATCTTACGATGCGTCAGAAATTAAGAAGAAGGCGTCTACAACCCGTATTTTTTAGAGAAACAGTGTATCTCATTTTACTGTTCCCCAATCCTTTCCAGGTTAGGTTTGACTGGAACTGGGTGCTTCGTCTGGCTTTTTGAGTGTCTCAATGTCATCGAGACACCCCTCTGGATAGTGGATAACGCTCTGCAATACGCAACAAATATTTCAGTGACTTTGAGGCTGATGTTGTAAAGTAAATCAAATCCATGTAATCAAAGTCAAATCGACAGTGGTTAATTAATGTAATATATATAATTATGAGCTTTCCTTTGCTATATTAAAATAGTTCTACTCTCATTCAGCATTACCCAGAATGGAAAAACTATGTATCTAATTTAGACCTACAACCGTCGGTCATATGTTTTCAAGCTATCCACGTTTCTCTATATAATAAATTTGTTAACATCTGTAGTGTGTATAACTTGTGTAACTCTTCGCCAGACACAAATCACTTGGACCCGGTTGCTCTAATATCAGTTAAGTTAACGGTCTGTTAGATGACGTTGCGTAACAATGAATTTCTATTATGACGTGACGTCCATTTCTTTGTGACGCAACACGTCATCTAACTGACTGTTAATTATAGGTTATTATACACAACTGAATCAAATATGGAGTTTTATTGTACGAGTCCACCTAGGGTTGAAAGTTCGTATTGGACGAGCCGCCGAAGGCGTCGGGTCCAATACGGACTTTCA
>JAVFBX010136447.1:0-15549 GCA_034783855.1 Mopalia kennerleyi
AAAGCTCTGGAGGTTCAAGGATTAAAGGGTTTTGGGTAGTATTGGGGACAGAACCATCAAAGCTCTGGAGGTTCAAGCAAATAAGTTTCAGGTCAGGAGACAGGATGTCAGGGCACACTTTCATGATTGTTTGCTTGCTTGGTGTGTTACGCCATACTTAGTCATTTCACTCACATGACGACGTGCCAGCCCAATGGATAAAGGAGACCACCCTTGACACCACTGGTAACAAACGAAGACAAGACGGGACAACAACAGGATGCAATACAGACACCGCATACAGATCTGCTTCCTGTTCCCCTTTAGCTCAGAGAGCACTAGGGCAACAGGAAGCTCCCTCCAACAACATTTTGTAAAAGTGGTCCTAAAGCAACAGGAAGCCCCGCACCCATTTATTGAGTATTTATATTACAGGTCGTTAGGTCAGTCCCTTATTTTAGGGCCTTGATGTTTTTTTGTAAAACAATTAAATCATATGATTTTAAGCAAAGTCAATAAAACAAAGACTATAAAAAAGAAGGAATTGACAGGTCAATTATTCTATCCAGAGAGTCACAGGGGCTCAGGACGGTGATATCCCCAATTTCTCTCAGTATCACATTGATGTTGTTTCTTCACAACCAAAACTCTAGTCTTATCAGTATTCTTCTCACGATTCAGAATACATTCTAGAGGAATGTTGGAATCAAATTATATCCTATAAGCCTTCTTAATCTTCACATTAGAATCAATATTGTTGGAAATCTAACAATTTCCAAATCACAACCGCGGAAATCTAATTCTGTATCCATATCACAGCCACAAAACAAATTATTTCGGAATATGTCATTTTGACGGCCAATTAGACAGAATTTCCACAAAGAAACAGAGCACTAAATAGATTTAGCAATGTCCGTTGGCAAGCTCAAAGAGAGCCATTTGAAGCAAGTGGCATGGGATAAATATCCTAATGTTAGAAATTTGTCATCCAATTCTTTATAAGAACTCGAAATTTCATAACATACTTTCAGAGATATACTTTGTAACCATCTTGCTGTGATAAATAATATTAGACAACAATAGACATCATGGGCCACTGGCTCGAATTGCTATTAAATTTAATCAGCTATTATATGATGTTACGCTATGTTGAAGGTCTATCTGTAATGCTCAATTAGCAACTTAATCCTGTGTTTACGACTAATAGCCTTTTGAGCAACCAACCCTAGGAAACTAGACGTAACAGTCAATAAAGAATTAATACAAGACTGACAAAGCACAACACACAGAAACCACAGCAGATGGGCTTCTTGTTGCTCTCTGAGAGCACCAGGGCAACAGGAAGTTCTCTCCAACCACCATAACTAAATACCTGTTATAGTTTATTTAAATGAATCCTCTCCAGTTATAAGGAGACTTAAGGTAAAGCGGTTTAGAATATAGTAGAGTTCTGATTACATTATTGGTGAAGGCACCCAGCACAAATACCCCCAATTATACATTAACCTAATAATACGGGTGGATACATCAGGGGCAGTCTAACCTTTGGGAATTACAAGGAATAGCTTAAATATTACGTAACTGTATACACAGTAAATACACCTCTCAGACAATATAAAAAAAATGAAATGTTCCTCAAATATGTTTGTTTGATAAGTGTTTAACACCACACTTAAGGCTGGTTCACTCATATGATACAATGTCAGCCTTAACATTACTGGTCCCTTAGCTCAGGGTGCAGCAGGCCAACAGGAAGCTCAGGGAGCAGCAGGCCAACAGGAAGCTCGGGGTAGGGGGGGGGGGAGCAGCAGGCCAACAGGAAGCTTGGGGAGCAGCAGGCCAACAGGAAGCTTGGGGAGCAGCAGGCCAACAGGAAGCTCTGGCCCTCCAACCCCCATCTCTTGTAATGTTTAAAGAACATCATTATATACAGGTGTATATATAATAAATGCAAATACTGATGTGGTATTTTTATAGTTATCAGAATTTGACAGTTTTTGCATAGTAATGTGATGATTTACAGACAATACACAAAGAATATTGTATAACAATTTGAATGCAAGTTTGATGTGCGTGTGAAGAGTGCTAGCACATTGCTCTGCTCAGGGCAGGATTTTAGTGTACTTTTGTGTTGATTTACTGAGGTTTCCGGTGTAGCATGTTCAGCTTGGGTGTACTCCCAAGACAGTTTGCTCAAACTTGTACCAAATTTTGGGTTTGACTTCTTCGGCATCTTAAATGTTCTGGTGTAATCAGCAGTCTCGTGTGCCTAGGAGGCATTAAGGTACACTATTGAATTTATTGTTATTTATTCTAGGTGAAACATCATGTGACGTAAAAGATAACAGGTTGGCTGACTGCCTCTATATGACAAGTAACGCAAGAAAGAGCGTGAGAAGCCAATTGTGCACCTAACTCCTAGGAGGTCAGTATACTCAAATTATACGTTGTTTGGTATACCTACATATACCTAAGTTTGGGTATCAAGACTTTTCCATACATTTAGGTACCAGGCTGCAGTGTCTTATTGCGAGTTAGGTGCACGATTTGCTTTTCTCGCATTGATTTTCATGTTTAGCACTCAGCCAATTTGTTAAACTTATCTTGAACATCATGTGATGGTATACCTGGAATAAATGATATAAACCCAATAGTGCACCTTAATGCTTATTGCAATGTTTATAATTTTGAAATCAGAATTTAATCTTTCAAGAACAGAGCAACAACATGAAATAGGGCTAAAGAAACTGTCAATTTTAAGAATGATAATCTTAGTAAGTTCATCACAAAATATTATTTAGGGAACAAAAAAACCCTAATTTTCATCGAACTCATAATGTTCCACTTGTTTTTGCACAACGGGAATTTTCAAACGATAATGCACAAGTTATGTTTGTGATGTCTTGTATACAAGAATTGTTTTGTTGTCAGTGGCGTTGACGGCGATTTCCTTCAAACATTGAAACCTCCCACATTGCCTCCTATGAGACAAATAACCTTAAGTACAGGTGGTATAAAACCTGACTTGACCAAACACACTGCATTTGTTCCATGAAGGCACACTACTGGCTTTATTGTCATTTATTCTAGGCAAAACATCACGTGACATTAAAGATAACACGTGACATTAAAGATAACACGTGACATTAAAGATAACACGTTGACTGACTGCCTGTATATGACAAGTAATGCGAGAAAGTATGAGAAAAACCAATCGTTCACGTAACTCCTTTGTTCTCAGATGTTGGGGAGAACCGACATTGATTGCACAAGCAAAGCAACATAACTGGTTGGTTTATTGCTAAGGGAGATTATTCAGAAGGACAGGGCTAAGACAATAAAGAAGATAATTCAGTGATACAGGATCCATACTCTGTGTAAAGTACGCAATAAAACACTGAAGAGTTCTTCAAGGGGGAGTAATAAACTGCCACTTTTCTCAAGTTGACAATGAATTGCACACAGTTGTGACAAACACAAGGGACAGACATGGAATACAGGGTTATCAAACTACTTAATGTGGACAATGGTTTGAATATTAAACTAAAATACTGAGTCAATCTGGAAGTTCCTAGGAGTGAGCATGCACATCCAGTAATTTGTAAACTTACTTATGTATTTAAATTGATTGGCGTGCCCAGAACACATTACACAGGACATCAGACTAGTAAGGTTTTGTTCTAACACTACAATGTTGTCAGGGTTCCCACACTTATTTCAACAGAATTTTCAGGACTTTCCCAGAGTAAATAATATGGGTTTTTTTCAGGGTTTTCCAGGACAAACAGTCTCTGACTTTTGCGAAATTTAAAAATTCACTTGTAAATAGATTATTATTACATCAATAGTTTGTGATGTCACAAAACACAATCGAATTCTACTTTCTATGACTTTCAAGGACTGGTTTTAAAAACCTGAGTAAAATTCCAGGAATTTCAGGAGGCCCCATTCAATTCAATAACAGGCTTGTGATGTTATGAGTGATCTATCATAGGTACATGTAACAAAGTTAATTAAATTTAAGGTTTTTACAAAAACTTTTGAACAATAAATCTAGTGGTGAATGAACCCAGGCACCACTGATGCAAATCTGAGTTTTCTTATGTATGACAGGTTCAATGGACACCAGAATGCACAGACAACCCCAGGTCTGAGTTTTTGCAATAATCCAACAAAACAGCTGTTCAATTTTACATACTCAAAACTAACAAACCTTTACAAAATATGGAAATACCCATGTCTCAATTTTCTTTTCTCTCAGCAATTTAATGTCTTTACGGTCTTGTATATGTTCTGGTCATATGGCACGAAACCCCTCGCATACGACAGGACCATAATACGAGATTAATGGTATAATACAGACAATCAATCAAGTCTTTAATCTTCAATACTGAGTTATTAGGGGTTCTGTATTAGTCAATACCAGGCAGTGATTTATCACTCTAATGAGACAAGGTCTACAGACAGTTGGCTAAAACGAAGGAATTATTGACCACTCTGATCAACTTGAGGATCGGTCAGACATCTTGGAGGCCAATATTGGACAATCCAACAATGTTCTATGCAATTTGTCATGGTGTCAGGCTGGTG
Source organism: Mopalia kennerleyi (assembly GCA_034783855.1). Lineage (NCBI taxonomy): Eukaryota > Metazoa > Mollusca > Polyplacophora > Chitonida > Mopaliidae > Mopalia > Mopalia kennerleyi. Next base: position 4,570 of record JAVFBX010136447.1, read on the forward strand.
AGGTAATCTAAGCTGGTACTAATCAGGCATTCAAACTTTGCTTGTAAGTAGTCAAAAGTTGTTGTTGACTTGTTTGAAAAGGGTGTGTAAGTTCAGAAGTTCCACATATGGACAATATTCAGTGACCAGTGTTTAATAAAGGCCGTGCTTCAAATTATTTCACTTATATGACTGCTGTGTTCTCCAACAGTAAACACTATCTTAACAAAACCACAAAATATGAATTGTTTTGTACTCAAGGGTATTGCCAGTCACCACCTGTTGCTCCGTAATATACCTTAGGTGTACGGGGGGACTTTGAGAGGTACATAGAAGGGGGGCCAGTAGTCTGACAGGCTAACCAATGAACCGCATGCTCCCCCAGCCGCTTGGGAATCAGACAAGTGGGAAGATCTAGAGAGTATAACCTGAACTTCATCTGTATACAGCTTGTGAGGCGATAAGAGAGGAGATATTGACCACTCTGATAAACAACAGCCTCTCCATAGTTGGTTGGGCAATACGAAAGTAGTTATTGACTACTTCGATGAGGCTAGGTCTGTAAAGATGCTATATAAAGGGGACCGTAGCCAACAAATGACCATTACTTCAAGACACTGGAGATTCGATCGATTTGTTCCGACTTTGAACAGAACATGCTCTCAGTGTCAGAGGAGACATGTGTCTGTAAGTTCAAAAACGTGTACAGTCTTTACTGTTAATTAATGAAAAGAAGTATACTGATTAGAGTGTTAAGCCACATTTAAGGTCATTTCACTTATATGAGAACTCAATCATAAAAACTGTACATGAATGTATAATCAAATGATGCTACTCAAAATAATATACTATAACACACTAATAAATGTATTCAACTGCCAAATTATTAACTAACGATTTACATTTTCCACACTTCGTCTGATGATTTCCATGGAAGAAAAATGATGTATTGTTTATTGATTCCGTTTCTTATTAACGAGACCTGTGCCAATCAATGCAAATATAATTGGCTAAAATAGAAGTTTTGAGATAGAAAATAAGTGGATCAGAATAAGCCAGAGGGCACAGCACTCACTGCTGATAAGCTGCAGCTTGAAGAAGTGTAAATAGGGCACAAAAACAAAAGTGAAAGTCCAGAGGGCATGTCAACAAAGATGGATTTTAAATGTAAATCTGGCAACAGCTTGTAGGGCTGAGGATACTGCAAAATAATTCAGTCATTGTTTAAAGAACTAAATATAATATAAAATGAAAGTGAAAGTCTACAGGGCATGTCAAGTGATATGACTGATAAAATTAAATATGGCACCAGATTGTACCATTGTGGATACAACATTTTTGAGACAATTCTGTGTTATAGCCACCTTTATGACTACCAGGTAGTTCATGTTTTCGTATACTTAATGTTTTTCAAACCTAATAATACCCTGTATGATTAATAGGGGTTTAATTCCCCTTCTTACTGTTATTTAAGACATACATGTATCACGACATGCAAGCACATTACAAATATCTCTATTATCACACTTACAAACGTATGTAATGTGAATGCCTGTTATTTAATTGGTTGATTAGCTTGTAAATAAATCTAAAGGTTCAATATATAAAAACAAGTTTTGTAATGACAGGTTGATGCGAAACCCTGTGGTAAATGGTATTACAGTTATTTGCTTGTGATAGGCATAAACAACAGCTGTGTTAAATCCTTGGCAAATTACTGTTCCTCCAGGGGTAAGTAACAGAAAGATGAGTACACACTGGATATACTACCTCTAGCTAGAGAGCGATCAATCAGACAGGGAAACAGCAGTGAAGGACTTGTTTTCCCTAAAGGCACTATGTGAAATTAATAGATAAGTACATTAACCAAAATATGTTATGTGAAACCTGAGTTTCCAAGTGTACAGTATAATAAATAATATTGTTGAACACAGTCAAGAGGGCAATACAAGAAATTTATAGCAGCTTGTCACGCCATATAGCCCACTAGAGCCTGAATCCCCCAACCGGGAGTATTGCTACATCTACTGCCTATACATGGCAATAATCAATAAGTAATTCTAAGAAAGTCACGTAGAGTATAAATTCAATACATGGGAAGAACTTAAAGCGATTGCTCGCCCAAAACCCCCAAGACAATAACATGTACATGGTTCCATTCTAGGATGCTGCAATATGATAAATGATTTTCACCATTTCTGCGCAGGAGGTGGAGAACAGTCCTCATAATAACCAGCTCAATATTAAACATCCATGTAAGACATTTTTTTCTGTGTAAGAATTTCTATCTGAGTAAACTCTACGTTGCATTTAAAAACGTATATACTTTATTTGTTTGATTAGGCGTTTATATAGTATTTAAGGATACATCCCTCACATGGTCATGTGTCAGCAGTACTACATGTACACATAGTGGAGCATATCTCATATTACTTTGCTGACAATAAACAACAATACAGGACACACAGGGGAGGCAAATCATAAACCAGTAACACACAGCTTGTATCAAACAGAACATAAGGTTAATCCAGTGTTATTTTAGCAGATGTCAATAAAATGGGCCTGTCTAGAATATATTCTTAGCGAAGGTACATGTATGCACATTTCCTTTTTTTTTTTACATTTATTTAATTATATAAAACTGATTTTTAAAATCAAGTATTAGTCACTTAACATATCAGTTACATAACTTCTTAATTCCACTAATTTGATAGACTAGTGTTTATCACCACATTTGACTAAGTTGAGAACGGTTAAGTACATTGATCTTACCTCAACCAGTTGATAGTAATAGTTGTCCACTATCTTATAATAGTAAAATAAAGTTTCATCTTCGTCTGGCTTCATCTTGGTAAATTCCAAAGCCCAGAATAAATGTGAAGTTTATTCAGTGAAAGATACTGAAAACAACTCAATAAATTATATCACAGATAAGAGGGAGCTGTTTTTGTTCCTGAAAGCAGTAAAACTGACATCACATCAGAGTGTCCAAAGCATTCAGAGAAAGTTCAGTGAATTTCCAATAGCATTTATCTCTCCGGAGTTTCAGATAACAGCTTCGTTCTGTGTCAGAGGCAAAAAATATCAAATTCCAGCTCGGAAATTAAGTCACCTTTCAGATTTCCCAATTGAGAAATCAAAACTGCCAAAGTAGGGAAGAAATAGTTCTCTTTTTCAGCTCTATCCGCAAACTTTCAATTTTGTAATCGACGTGACCTTGCAGTTATCCCAGGAGCGCAAATGCTATCGAGTGAGCTTCACCACTTCATATCAGCTTAAACTCTGTCGATAAAAGCTCTCGTTTAAATCTAAATCCAATTTAACACCAATGGTTTCTTCGAGGTTATCAGAATTGAGTCGTTAAGGAGCAAGTTCTTCAGAATCACAAAATACCAGTGGCAATTTCAACAAGTTTAGGCTCTGTTAACTCAAGGGACCTTACTAAGTTATCAGCTACTTGCAAAACACTTGGAATATCTCACGAAGGGACTCAATCTGTGTAGAAAAGTTTCAATCACAAAATTGCTGTTATCATATTTCATTGAAAGCCTCTTATAAAAATCTCCAGAAAAAAAGTCAATAATTTTGAAGTTTAAACATCTTGCTATAGCAAACTTGTTAATAATATTTCTGTTGGAATTTGGTCCTGTCACAGTATATTATTCCTATAAGCAAATATACATGTTCAGCACAGCAGTGTCTATTGAACATATTCAAATATAGTAATCCAAATGTATGTGCCAAAGCCCAATACTTGATATAACAATGCACTCATAATATCATGATAGTCCAATTGTGATAACTCTCCAGGTTTTCAGGTAGGAGACTGGTCTCAGCTTTTCCTGGCCCTGTTCAATTAACTAGAGTGTAAACACGTTGTTAAACATGATGCACCTATTGCCAAAGATAACTGTATGTACCAATGTGGGTATCAACACCCACTACTATAATGGTAAGCTCATGTACAGGAGATGTTAAGCACTTGTTCATCCCAGCTATAATTCCACAGAGAGTGAAAGTTATGAGCTTACCTCCTCATTGATATTTAATTACTATAGTTAATTACGGAGACAAGCGGGGGTGGGGTGTCAGGCAGCCTGTTACAAGAAACAGCAGGTTGCATCCTCTGAACCCTGACCTCACCTATGCTGATTGACAGTTTGTGGGAGGCACCAAATCGAAACAGCAGTTGACTCAAAACATCTGAACTCTGACCCCACCTGATTTGATTGGCAGGTAGTGGGAGGTACCAGGTGGTGTACAGCTGAGGTTAAAGGATACACCTGGTACAAATTGGTCCATTATCAATCTTTATATTCTAAACAGTCACACATGTGTTTTAGTTGTGTCATCATTATCAATCAGATAATTCCACAAATCACTTTACCCTTTCAACATGCTCTTTGATGAATACCCAAAAACTTCTTGTCAAAGAATAAAAACAGAAAGAATTTCAATTTTGAATTAAAGTATTCCCATATTTGTTCTTTTCCATATTTGTTTTAACAAGTTGCAAAACATTGGGATGAAAATGTATGAAGAAATCCCTAATATTTCTTTTAAACGGCTAACACACTTTGGTATTTGTCACAGCACTTTGTTTAACTACCAGCCAAAATTTTGCAATGGCTATAAATCTGTCCTATTTGTAACTGTTAACAGAGGCTAATCATCTCTCAAAAAACCAACATGAAGGTTTCACAGTTAATCCTTATTAACACTTTCCTAATGTCTTAATTCCATATCACAAGAGAAGGCAACAAAGAACAAGCCTCAAATCAGCTGAGAACTTTGTAGCAGCAAGGTTTCCTCAGCTGTCAGTTTTACAGTACGCCTTCACCATACATCACTATTACTATCTTAACAACTGTTGGTTGATTACAATCCATATCTGAATTAATGTGATAAGTCCGGTAGAAAAGAAACACAACTATCTTCAAAGCTTGAGGATTAATAACAAGGGTTGTTTTAAGGTCAGCTTTAAAAACTCTGGACAGCAAACACATAAAACTAAACTCCCTGATATCAGAGCTGAAATTTAATCCTTTCAAGCTGTATTGTCCTAAAGCTGCATTAAAGGGCTTCAGAATTTATCAAATTTACTACTGTTTTCAGGATTTCCTTCTTAAACCTGCTGATATGCCAGTCCTGGGTTCCCTGAAATCTGACTCAAAATTCAATCCGAAGTGTGATTACAGGGCTGGCCTATCAGTCAATGCAGCCAGCAGACCTCAATTATACGATAACAGCTGAGCCACGTGTGCTGCTGAAGGATGCCAGTGTGTAATGGGAACGGGGACTATCAGGCTCACAGTCTCTGCCTGGAGAGTGCACTGGCCAAGGCAGAGATTCAAATTTCCAAGGCCCCTGACCCAACCTCCCTTACAGACAAGGATTTAATAAAACTGTCCGATAATCAGTTTTTCTCAGTTAAAAACAGAATTTTCATAAGTAATTTGACAGACCATTCAACCTAATTGGATAAACCCATATATTTTCTCTGGAAAATAATTACAGCAAGTTGATAGATATGGATTTTATAATAGGAGAGGTAAACTCCAGCCCTGTAGGGGTTCAGGGAACATCATAACAGTTGTGGCTTGTTAGCTATTGGGAATTTGAACACTGGAATGTTCTCAAGTGGTAGAATTTCTGTGGTTACATGCATGGGGTAAATCTATTGAGATGGGACTGAATAGCTAGTCAACTGTAGTTTCGGTGTTGGCTTGCAATAGTGTATGGAATAAAATGATTTCTGAACATTACACTGTAGACAATGCACTACCAGCGACAGATCCCTTATCATTTGATGTTGCGTGTGCTTAATAGTCAGCTAGTATATGTCACAACAAATCTTTGATGTAGTTACAAAGATATTATGTACATTCCTTTTAGGCTTATCCTTTCACTGGAAAAACATGTTAAATAAACAAGTAAAGTTTCTTATTTTTAAAAATAATTGAGGTCCTGTTCAAATTATTTTATTCTGAAAAAAGTTATTTAAAAAAAAGCATCTATAATTTTTTTGATAGGGATTTGTTCAGGTTTGTTTTAAAAGGTCGGACCTAAAACAAGGATTTGTATTATTGTCAACAGAACTTACATGTGTTATATAATATAATTTATATCACAGGTGTAAAGCTCTTGGCTAAGGCTTAACCAGTCTAGTGGTTAGCCAATGACTTGACCAGCTGTCACTCGGGCCACTTAGCCTCAATAATGTAGGGTCTCTATCCTTGAACAGTACCACAGCTGGTTGTCTGGTTAGTAAGTGGTCATTAAGTAGTCATGTGACAATGGCCAGGACCAATATGGGGGATTTATTGCCCAGTATGACAGGAATGGCTCAGAAGTGTGCCAGTGTTACAAAAGTGGTGATTAAATACTTAGCAACAATGACATTGAAGGATTTATAGTATTAATTTTGGGTATGAAGGAAAAGTTTGTAAAATGACATAAGAATATAAATGTGGCAACTGGAGAAGTAAACTATTTGATGTCAATGCTTTTTTAGCTACTGTTTACAGCTACAGGTGTACTGTAAAGATAAAGAGAATGTTAAAAGTTGCTATAATATGTGAGCACTGTATCGGAAGTATTGATCATATGTGATAGTAATAAAACAATGTTGTATGCTGAATGTATCAATTATAGACCTCACTCATTTTAAAACTGGTTCAAAGATACACAATATATATCAATTATAGGACTGGGTTCATTTGAAAACAACCCAACAATATTATTCACACCAAGGAAGTTATATGTGGCATGAAGATATTTACATTTTTAAGTGTCAGCATGGAATCCAAGAAAGTATCTTGTCAAGAATACCACAACTAGGTGACAGATGTCGCCGAATTAAATCAATTGCAATTTAGGGATTTAAGTTCAGTACAGCATTTCAAACTAGAATGGTTGAAAGTGTGATGTTGTTCAAATGGTTCAATTTCTAAAGATACCAGTTTATAGAAGGATTTTGATGCGTATTACACTCAAGATGCGTATCTTATCGTTTCTCGGATTTGTGACTTTGGTCTACTATGTCAAAATTATTCAGTGGGAATCACAGTTTATAGAAGGACTTTGAGCTGATGACAATTGCTAAATGTTGTGCCGTCAGCAGCTTTCAGTTCTCGGAAAGACAGTATGGTGGTACATCTATATATATCACTGTAATGCTCTGATGAGTTGAAAACTAACTGGTGCCAGTCTAATGTGGAACACTCGGAACAGAAGTGTGCTGTTTTTATATTGGGACAAACATAATAAGCTTAATCCTGTAGCAGTGGGATATGTCTGGTGAATCCACAGTACAGTAATCCCCACACACGCACTAATAGAGCACTTCAACTATCACAATAGGCTTGAGGGCTCCGTGGAAGCAAGGCCTCATTAGTACAAACCAACCACTACACAACCAACAGAAGTCACGACAGAAACTTTCCTATTAAACCGAAACTTCCTCAATATCAATCTTCCTTGGCTTGATCAATGTTCAGCAGATATGCTTATTTTTATGGAAACATGCCTTTCATTGTGCAGACAACTTTAAATGTCTGATATATGTGACGCTCAAATATTAGCCCAAGAAAAAACATCCAACACCGCAGACTCGACCTCCCCTCTTCAGGATAAAAACACAATTTGTATCATGGGGCTGTAGTCGTTACCAGTCATTTTATATAGTGCTGTTCTTTATCAGATCCAAATTATACACAAAGGTAAAGTATACGTTTCATTTTTAAAGTTTCAAACCAGTTTAGAGAGTAAGCCTTGGAGCTCAGTATCATGTATTCGTAGATCAGTTACAGCAAAGACTCATTTTCCCAATGCTTGTCTCAACAAAAGCTGTGATGATTGCTAATCAATATGGGTCCTTTTATTGCCCAGTAGGAGTCTTATAGGTATAGAAACTGGCCAATACGAGTCCAAGAAGGTAACACTTCTACCATTGTGATTGAGCTCCTCGAACACAAAGCAGGCAACTCTAGTGTGACAGGCTCTATTGAGTTAGCTAATCACTATTAAAAGATCAGTATTGTTTCGCAGTACTTGCTCAGGCTAGGATAGCAGGGGAGGTTCTTTGATGTAGCACTATGGATTACAGTCACTTCGTCAAATAACCAACTCGTTAAAAACCGACTCGTCAAATATATACGTCAAGTCGTCAAACTCCTTATGCCAAGTCGTCAAATGTGATAACCAACTCGTCAAATATATCATGCCCTTTATTATTGTACAATTATCACGTGTACACTTACCGCCGAACAGTCCACCAATAGTTTTGCTATACGGTAAGCTATTTAACATTTCTATGTTTATGTCATTGTGAAACCCGGCGTTAATCATTTTTGTATGTGTAACATTTCCAGCTTTGTGGTGTCAGTGTTGGTTGTGAGCCTTTATTAAATAACTGTTAATCTGTTAAACTTTCACTAATCATCTAAACAGTTCTGATCACAGTTGTGGGAAAGAGTTACGATCACCTTAAAGCCGTTGGTGTTCCATTAGATCACTTCCGTTTTGTGCTCAAAATCTTCAGGGGGCAAGCCATGCTCTTTCTATATAAACTAGGAGGTGTCGGACCAACAAGCATATGGACTCCAACTAAATGTGCTGAAGTATGGAGTATCCGTGTATAATATGCCAAACTGAAGTGACCGAAGATCAACAAGCTCTTGTGTGTGACTCGTGCAATCGGAGGCAACATCGTACTTGTGGGACAGGAATTACTGCCGAGTTCTATTGGAGAATCGTTAATGAGGAAGATGTTTGTCACTGGGCCTGTGGCGATTGCAGTGTACCTAACATTACTGTTGGTTCATCCGAGCTAGTTGAAGAGTAAGTGTCAATGAAGTGTTATCCTTAATTTAAATTAAATTAATCTCAGCGAGGGTATGTCCAAGAGAGCCCTAAGTTTATTTCGCTTTAAATATTTTCTTTTTAGATTTCCACAAGACACTGCCCCATCTACATCTACCTTTGAAAATACTCCTGTATCTAATGTACCAAACACCGCCGGTGTTTGAAAGTACTAGGCTCAGTTTTCCCTCCCCTGTTCAACAAAGACTACCGAGATTTACTCAGACGGCAGCAGAGATTAGAGACGAGCTACTTGAAGAGTAAGTGTCAATACAGTGTTATCCTTAACTTAAATTAAAATTTATTAAACTCAGTTTGGGTATGTCCAAGTGAGCACAAATTTAATTTCACTTTAAATCTTTTCTTTTAGATCTGTTCAGGACCCTATCCCATCTACCGGTATATCTAGCTTTGAAAATACTCATGTATCTTATGTAGTCATCGAGGATGGTACTCAACGTCGCAGGCGACGTCTGACGGACTCTGTAGGATTCTCATATAGTGTCAGAACGGTTGTGAAGGGGACCACTTATTGGGGATGCAGTGTCCGAAATAAAACCGTTCATTGCAAGGCATCAGTAATTGAGAGAAATGGTACTTTCAGATGTGGCCCCGTTTCTACACATTGCCATCCAGCTCAACCGGGAATAACCCTTTCCAGTGCAATCGTAGCGCAAGTGAAACAAGTAGCACAACTTGACGTGTTCAAATCAGCCCCATCCATTGTTGAACAAGTTATCCAAGAAAAGTTAGACGAAAATAACCCTTGCCCCTCTCTACCAGCTCCTATTAACATAGCTCGTTCTGCAAACCGTGTTAGACAAAGCCTGCGACCGCAAGGCCCAATTGATTTAGACTTTGAGGTAAATATTACTATATATTGCCGTTATTATCTTTTTTATTACCATTTACAGTTGTTATGAGTTAAAAACATATTATCGTCATATTAATTAAGACATGATTGTTCATAGATTGCAACGAACTTCATTCCGGCCAATTTTTTATTGGGAGACCTACGAGTCGATAGCTACCGGTATCTTGTGTTCGCCTCTCAAAGACAGCTGGATCTATTATCCCGGTCCAAGATATGGTTTTTAGATGCAACTTTCAAAGTTGTTAAAGATCCTTTCCGCCAGCTATTTTCTGTCCACGCGTTTGTTCGTTCCGGTAGTGCTGTGAAACAGGTCCCTCTCCTCTTTGCGCTGATGTCGAAAAGGAGATCGAAAGATTACAAAAAGGTAGGATTATTTTAATATGGAACTACGTTATCTACACTTACACTAACAAAAATTATCGTATTTTGTAAAAATTGTTATATTATTTAAATTAATTACTGTTACAAGACATAAGACCCTAAGACCTTTCTTATATGTTTTCCTAACTGTTTTCAGGTGTTTCAATGTCTCCGTGAACATCTACCCCCAGTTATACCTCTCCGCAACGCAGTGTGTGACTTTGAGAAGGGGATATGGAAAGGAATACGCGACGTCTTTCCAACCATCAAGCTCCAAGGTTGTGCTTTTCATTGGGGTCAAGCAGTCTTCAGGAAAATCCAGAATTTAGGATTGGAGCCAGCCTACCGGTCAGACGATGCCACCCATAAATTTATGAGGAAAGTTTTGTCACTGCCATACATTCCAGCCAATACGATTCCAGCCACTTTCTAACAGCTGAAAGAGAGGAATGCAATGACACCGGAATTAATTGCTCTTATGGATGTTGTACAGAATACCTGGTTGGAGAGCACTGTATGGGCTATAAACGATTGGTGTGTTTTTCAGAAAGCCACCCATCATCGTTTAAACCATCGTGCAAGCATTCAGTTTAATCTGTTGATTCAACTGCTGCACAAGGAGTCTGAACTGATCAATTTGCAAGTCCGGTTAGTATCGGAAGGGAAATGGACACGTGTCCAAAGAAATAAAATCAGAAAGTTATTTACGCTGTGAGACGATTACAGTAGGGAAGCTTTAAGTGCGAGGCAGCTATTAAAACAAATATCTTGTCGTATAGGCCAATTCCGTTCCCAATCTGTTTACATGTGTTCTTTGTGTATAAGTAGGATATAAACTAGTGTCCAAAAGAAACGATACCAACTTATTTTCAAAATTGTTTTTTACTAAGTGAATTGTCTAGTAT
>JAVFBX010136558.1:0-15549 GCA_034783855.1 Mopalia kennerleyi
TGTATAACAGGGTAAAATATAGAAACTCGCCGATTAAGCCAAAATTAGGTCATCTCACGGTTAGGGGGCCTTTAAGTTGATATAATATATTGTAAGTGAAACAGATCCTCATCTATTGGTTACTCATTGCTGAGGGTACCCTACAGGGACCAACCCATTGAAGTTTATTTAATAATTTAAACCCTCTGCAATTCATTGTACATAATTAAAAGGTGATATCTTTTATTTTACTGTGAATGTTTTTAACAGAATTTATTAATAACAACCTCTATATTGCTCAACATTTACCATCCATATCTTGCTTATCGGCCCACAGGGGGGAACTTGCAAAGGATCATGTGGCCTTATTACCTCCTTTTCAGGAAATATTATCTATAACTATTCAATATAACCAGTTTAGCATGACAATACAAGTCAATAAATATGTACACGGAATTACAACAATTTCTGTTAACTCATATTTGTACTTTTATTTCTGCTTAAAAATTAGCTTTGAGATAAGGAAATAGGTAATACAAACTATCTTACCTGTTCTTACACTGCTCCAGTGTAGCCATAGTGACCTCCAGTACCATGTATACTTCTACGACACTTGTTTCCTTCTCTTGGGCTGTGAGAGAAAACTACTTCAACACAAGAACAATATCACACAGGAAGTGGGCAAATGAGATGACATCCCACCCGAGTAATTTTATCAGTATACCTTGAGCAATTTGCTTTGCTCGACTTACTTGGACTTGCATCTGAAATTGAATCGAATTCGAAACTGATGTCACAATGTCCGACTGCAGCCATTAGTCCTCAGAGGACAAATTAAATGTTTCAATTTGAATAACCAATCAATGTTAATATCGAGAGGGTTGGACCCCTCTCTCCAAAACCATCGACAAGCAATGCATCGCATTGCGCTGGCAAAACGCTTTCATGTCTGGGAAAGTATGGAGGCAGACACCAGGCCTCCTCCCTCTACAGATCGCCCACCTTCGGAAAACGATCGACATTGTTTTATCAGATGTCTACTATCGCGGTGTAGTGGTTAGCGCGCTTTCTAACGCCTACTTCGATTTACCGTTCACAGGATCAAGTCCGTCTGTCGACCCTTAGGTATATAAATGAATCACACAATGTGGCTCCGGCAATCGCGGGTGGTTTTTACGAGGTTTCCTCCCGGTTTTCCACCATACTAGGGCAACGAACAGTGTGAAGTGGACAATCCGTCGTCATATACATGTAAGTGAAATACCCTTGAGATGACGTTAAACCCCAACCAAACAAACAAAATCCTTTCCTTTGTTCACCGCCGGAGCAGAGCAACAAGTAACAACGAGTGTTTGCTCCGTTCGTTCTTTGAATAGATGGAGTATAACTATCCTGAAATTAATTATCAGGCTGGCTGACGCGAGTTTGTATTTTTATAAATGGTTAAAAAATTGTTTATGTTTCCATTACTTAAATTTTATAAGTATTGATAAAGCTTTTTAAAGACCAAAAATGGAAATGGCTGTGTCCGGGTAATCCACAGAGCCTGCCTTGATTTATAGGTTGTGGTTCTATATTGGAGAAGTTTTGATTTTCTTTTATACAGCACGTTGTCCTCGGGTCTCAATAGTTTGTCCGCCTTGTTCTGGACAGACTTTCTTAAACCACGTTTCCACAAGGTGTCCGACTTCAGAGCTACTCTCATCGTTAAACTATTAGGTAAGCGCCACTACTTGTACCTTTAGTTTATACAAAAAAATGGGAAGTCGGTAGCCCATGGCACTTGTCTCATTGTTACGCTTTACATAGATCACATTAAGTGCAATTCTGAAAAAGAGGCTTTTGACTGAGCTTTATCATACCATCGTCAGCTGACAGTGGTAAAATATGACCAAAATATTCAGTCAAAATAAGCCTCTGCACTACCTGTGTAGTCTTCTTTTCACAGTGTATGAAGTGCTTCTTATTAATTTTTCTGAACTATATTGTCACCGAGCTAACGTTTTGCAAACATGACCATACACAATGTTAAATTTGATATTTTTTTGGAAATAATAAATGGGACAATATATATATTTTCAGTTGTTATATTCGGTGTGATAGGAACTGGTCTGGCACTTCTGGTTCTAAACCTACAAGGCCCATTGACTGAGGTGCGTTGAATCTTAAGATTACTCGAAGGGCGATACACAATTTACACAAATAATTACTGTAAACTTGATATCTCTCAATCTGTCAAGAAGTAGTGCTAATTATGACGATTTTAAGGTAAAGAGCTATGCATTAAACACAAACAATAAATCTTGTCCACTGGATTTTATTAACTGACGTCGCTACAAAACCTAAAGTCTTCAACATGGCGTCGTAATGGTAGAGTAGTAAATAATGCAGGATTATATACACACATATGTGGAGATTATTTATCGATGTAACGTTTATAACGATCGATAGCACTCTAGAGTATTCGTTTATTCAAAATAAATAGACAGACGTGCTCTCCATCGATGTGCATGGGTTTGATTTCGATAATCTGTTGACATTCGTTTTCAAATGTCAAAACCGGCTTTGTTTACCATGCTGGCGCCAGAATACTCGAATGTCACTTACCGTATCACTGCACCAAAGACCTAAATCCTTCCGCGGCTAAAAAAATACACCATTACTGTCGTTTGAACAATGCACTTATTCAAACCATACATGTATGTCGCTAAAACATTATTCAGGTTGTTTACTTTGTTCATCATTGGCATAATCAAAACAATGTATTTTGGAATATTTCAGTTTTAATTTGATAGAATCAATTTGTTACTTTGTTCTTTAGTAATTTGTATAAAAAAATCTGGAACAAGCAGACGATTGTTTATCACGTCTATAATTGGTAAATAATGTCATGTGACTCATGAGTCGTGGGGAATTCTCCCGAAAAAGGTTAAATAGTGGGGTCATGACACCACTTTTGGGGATGTAATATTTTGCATAAAGAAAAGTCTCTCACAGAACACTGGTGGGGAACATTTTTCCAAACACCGCTGTTTGCTTTATTTAATATCTATACCCTGCCTAATTTACCTTTGTCTGTAATCCATCTTTCAGATAACGGGGGGCATCTTTGGATCAATAAATGGCCCACTGGTTGGACTTTTTCTATTAGGAGCATTTTTCCCTTCAGCAACCGCCAAGGTTACTATGATTAATTAGATCTAGAAATATGGACTAATTCAGTCGCTGTTTCAATGGCAATTAATTATTAAATATATGTCAGTTAATCTATCAGACGCTGGAGATATGTCCATACCCAAATAAAAATAGAATAATCGGTGAAATAAAAAGCGGTTGTTGTTGTTTAATTAAATAGACGCCTAGAGAAAATAGAAATAAAAACTGAATGCATTTCAAATTATTTTAATCTAACAACCGCATTATACAGTTAATTTAAGAACTAACCAAAGTGGGTTTCCTTTTGTCCGATAATGATTGTGTTTTAATTCTCATCTATACTTCTGCTCGTATAGGGAGCTGTTTTAGGTGCCAGCGTTACCATAGCGACAGTTCTCTGGTTGACTCTTGGATCCTTCATTTCAACTGAAACAAAGCAGACGCCATATTTGCCGCCAGCGTCCATAAATGGGTGTTTTCCGATTGGTTACAACCATAGCAACCGTTTAGGTCAATCCTACAGCGTCGGTGTCAATTCAAACACATCGCTGTGGAATACGGAGCCGTCGAGCACGAATAGAAGTGAAATGTGAGTTGTTTCCCTTCGAATGGACTTTATCAGAATCATTATTATTTAGTCTGGTTAAGGAACGAAAGTATAATAAACAGTTTTTTTTATCAGTTAGCTTTCCGTAACCAAGTGTTGATTATAGTTGTCTAACAGCGGTCACCACAAAGAAGGAGAGACTTGTTGGGTTTGACACGGAACTTTATTGATGTAGATTTGACCCACATGTACATGTACAAATCCCCAATCGGTTTGGCTAGAGCAGTCAACTTCAAACCCCTCAGTAACGACGGGTTGGACCACAGTGGCAATAAATCTCACCCCTTATGACACAGAGCTTCGCCGCCGCGGTTTTGTCACACAGATTTAGACATGACAAAGGGAAACAGAACAACATGTTTACAACACGAACAGCAACGTTAGAATGTGCAGGTTGCTTGTGCCAAAACCCCCACGGACCAGTCTCCGAACCAATCGCTTGCCACTTAACGCCACATGTGATCATCGGGTCAACCACCAATCCATGCTCGCCGTCTGGATATGCTCCATACCGCGTAACACATTAAATTAACTCTGCCAATAAACTAGTAGTTATGTTTTATACTTTTAATTTTATATAAACGAATAACCAAATTTAGAGCTTTTACAAATACCGTGACAGTTGTACAACTAGGTCATCTCTGCATGATTGACCAAAGAACATCGTGATCTGCAAGCTACAGACGTTTGAAGTACAGCTGTTAGTTGGAAATCCCAACAAATGCTATCATTGAAGCTAGTTAGGCATCAGATGTCGTGAAATGACAAATCGCCATGTTCGTTTATCAAACATGCATATTGTTTTGATACCGAATGTAGACGTGCTTGTCTCAGTTATGGGAGTAGTTTTGCTAAGTTGTTAGCGAGATAAACTTACATGTACTATCCGACCATCTTTTCCAGAAAAATAAGGGCGCTACTGATTGGAATTGTCTTTAAATAGAGACTGTAAGATATAAAGATATTGTCACTATGTTCACTCCACAGCGTAACTGAAATACCGCTGAATGTGGCTTAAAACAAAAATCGATCAATCAAGCAAAATCTTTCTCTAGAGCTAAGAGTATATAGCATTGTCTGGGAGCGATATAAAAACGTTCAACATTACTAGTCCTACACACCATGGGCAGAACTTATGCGACATCATAATATACAAGTTTTATACCAGTTTACCACACAAAAGAATTTGACATGGCGTATACCAAAACTCAATGTCTCGAAACTAGAAATTTGCGGCTCAAGCTCCCAGGACGACTTTGATAACAGGTGAAGTCAAAACCTCTCACGGGATCAATTATCTGTATGTGTTGTCTGTTTATACCGTCAAATCTCATTCAAACACTTATATGATATAGCACATGTCATGATATCTTTATATGATAAAGGCTTAAAATAAAACTTCTGATGAGCTCCATTTTATGAGTGTGTTGTGTGTTTGTACTGTCGAATCGCGCCCAGGCTTTTATGAAATAGAATAACTTAATAGTATCAATCAAGGATTGTAAGCAATATACATTCGTTTTACCTTACTGCTCCTTTATTTTTGCTATTTTGGGCAACTGCTGGCGATTCTGTGCCTGGCTGAGGGCCGTGGGTTTGATTCCCGGACGAGGTTCAATCTGCAAAATTTTCTGAACTAGACTATATTCTATCCAAGAAATTGTTATCCCAAACTAGCAAAATACTGTTAATATTCACTTTCTAAAAGCTACTACTCCTAAGGGTATAACTCAAAATAGGTAAGTTATAAACAGCGGTAATCTGACAATCTTGACGAAACATAATGTTTTGATTTCAGATCTGGTCTGGGATATTTCTATTCACTCTCCTACCAGTGGTTCAGCCCTATAGGAATGTTTGGCACAATACTTGCAGGACTTCTGTTCAGTCATCTAACTGGTACGTACTTATACGTTGATTTGAACCCCAAAACATGGTACCATATGACAAACGAAACTAACACCATTATTTTTCGTAGAAATAATATTTTTGCATACATAGCAATAGTTTTCCAGAAACAGGATAAAGTTCATAGATAGGTTAAGTTGTATCTTAATTGACGTCAGAGATGAAATCAAATTATGACGCTACGTGGTGGAAAATCTGCAAGGAACTTGTTTCTACAAATCATCTGTCTGGCATTCGTCTAGAATCAAAACGTTTTGTATTCAGAGTGCTTTAAAACATCATGTGCACAAAAAATACAAAACAGACAGTTTGTCAAAACATTAATCAATGGAGGCTTATTTGAGATATTATTCACCTCTGCTGTTCTCGTAACTAAAGTGGAACAGACAGCCGATCTGTGTGCATTGCATTCTAGGATTGTCCTGTATTTGTCCCGCCCCGTCTTGTCTTTGTTTGCTGTCGTTTGCGTAGAGGGTGAACTCCTACACCCATGAGACTGACACAACGTCATGTGAGTGAATTCCTACACCAATTGGACTGACACAACGTCATGTGAGTGAAATTACCTTAAGTACGACGTTAAACCCCAATCAAATAAACAACCAAAGCTGTGTTATTTAAGCTGGACATTTTACTTTCGTTTGTCTTTTCAGGAGCAAACAAACCAGGAGATGTAGACCCAAAGTATATTATCCCTGTTGTGGATAATTTATTCTGTTACCTTCCGAAATCTCTCAAGCCAAAACTGAAAGGCAAGGACAAAAACGTGGCTGTCCTAAACGAGACTCTTCTTTAGTTTATCAGACCAACAGAAGCAAACAAACTGAATTTGGACTAGGTGTAAGCAGCACTTCTAATAATACACTTGATTTGTTCTAAATAAGTCTTGTTGTTTATATCTGAGCTTGTATACCCATTTTGTAAAAGTATTTCCAATTTATAATGCCGCTGCGAGAGGGATAAGTTTTTGTTGATACAGCTGCTATTTACCCTTAGCTCTTATTCCAATGGTAGTTATGGTTAGCGAGTGCGCTAACTTAAGCCTAATTTGATGGGACGTTCACAGGATCGAGTCCGTCTGTTGACCCTCGGGTGTATGAATGAGTCACACTATGTGGCCCCGGCAATCGCAGGGTGGTTTTACGAGGTTTCCTCCCGGTTTTCCACCGTAACTAGGCAAGGATCAATGTGAAGTGGACAATCCGTCGTCATAGAAGTGAAATATCCTTGAGTACGACGTTAAATCTCAATCAAACAAATCCAATCTAGCACATATCATGTACACATAATGTATTCTACCGATCACTATTAAACTGTGTACATAACGATGATGTTTATCAAGCGAGAACTATCATGATACAGAAGGGAGGTAACTGGAAAGGCATTGTTGGTGCTTGACTTGTTTAGAGTAATGCCCCTTGTGTTCATTTTTGAAAACATCCATGTACTTTGTTCACTGGACAAATTGTTTAGATTAGATATAACATTTTGGATTGAATTCTCCTACTACTTTGACTATCGAGCTCCTTCGAGATACTAAACATAGTACTCGAGACCGTGTTTTGATATTTACTGTATCAATCTAGAGAGCGTGGTGAATTTTATTTATTTTGTTTCTTCTTGTTTTTCTCGATTAACCGTATGTGCTATAGTTGTGTATTTATTCTTGTTTTATTTTGATTTTAAAATAGTTTTAACATATCCCTTCTTGAATAATACGGATTGTGTTGTCTTGCCATGGTGAGAAATTGTGCAAACCCGTTTCCCAAATGTTAAGAATTGGGGTTAAGGGTAAATCTTGACATAAACAGAAAACTGGAAGCAATTTACCTGCATGCACTAACTTTATAAAATCCTTCAGTACGCAAGGATATTGTAACGAGAACAATTGTACCTTTTTATACACATCAAATTCATCTGTGACCTCGACTTTCGAACCAAGTCTTTAGTTTATAGAAAGTTGCGGCCCTGGCATCTTTATTTTCGTTCGACTGACAAGTGTGACCGTGACCTTTGGGCCTTATGCACTTAGCGTCCATGTCAACAACAGGTCAGCCGAATTGTTCTCAAACCCCTCGTAAGAGGATAAAGCTACGGCCTCAAGCAAGACTCCGTAGCCACTTCACAAAAAAACCCTGCGACATTAAAATCTTGTATGATCTTTTCACGCCTACAGTTTAACATAAAAATTCCCGTCATTTGACGGGACGTGTAATGTTATGGGGTTGTCCGTCCGTCAACTTTTCGGTTTCCGGACATTAACTTGAAACCGCTTATTGAATTCCAATCAAATTAAGTATGTATGTTCCATGTGACCAGAGGTCGCTTGGAACGGATTTTGGTGTGTGTCAAATTACAGGTGGCGCCACCTGGTGGCAAAGTCTAAATTTCGTTTCTGTTTGTTAATTTGTAACCTTTTTGTTGAATTCAAATCAAACTTGATATGATTGTTCAATGTGACAAGACGTCGCTTGAGATTAGTTTGGTGTTCGTCGGACAAGAGGTGGCGCCACCTGGTGGCAAACTAGAAATTTTGTTTCTGTTTGTTTATTTACAAACTTCTGAGGAAATTTCAATCACATTTTATGTGATTGTTCCATTTGACAAGACGTCACTAGGGATTAGTTTTGGTATATGCCGGACTAGAGGTGGTGCGACCTGGTGGCAAACTCTGTTTGTTACTTTGAAATTTTTTTCTTGAATTCGAATCAAACTTGATATGATTTTTCAATGTGACAAGACGTCGCTTGAGATTAGTTTGGTGTTCGTTGGACAAGTGGTGGCGCCACCTGGTGGCAAACTAGAAATGTTGTTTCTGTTTGTTTACTTACACACTTCTGAGGAAATTTCAATCAAATGTTATGTGATTGTTCCATGTGACCAGACGTCACTAGGGATTAGTTTTGGTATATGCCGGACTAGAGGTGGTGCCACTTGGTGGCAAACTCTGTTTGTTACTTTGAAATGTTTTTCTTGAATTCGAATCAAACTTTATATGATTGTTCCATGTGACAAGACGTCGCATAGGATAAGTTTTGGCATATGTTGGACTACATGTGGCGCAACCTGGCGACAAAGTCTAAATTCGTTTCTGTATGTTAATTTGAAAACCTCTTGTAGATTTTGAATCAAACTTAGTATGAGTAAGGATATTCCACGTGTCAAGATGTCGTGTAGGATTTCGTTTGGTCTAACTTGTGAACTTGAAATCTCTTGTCAACTTTTTGGTACCGGACATTAACTTGAAACATTCGTTTGGAATTCAAATCAAACTCAGTATGAGTGTTCCATTTGACAACACAGAATTAAGATATTCCACGTTAATGTGTCGTGTAGGATTTTGTTTGGTGTATTCTTGTCTTGCTCTCACCTGGTGGATTTTTTCAAACTTGATTTTGATTTTTGATTTATTCCATGTGGCAAGATTTCTTCGAGCGTATATCGTGACTCACTTGAGCCCTTGTTTTGTCTTGCAAAACTTTGTGAAAGTAGTCTTTGGCCTTAGACGTGAGACATGGCGTGTCTCAACACAGCGAACAACTGTTTCAAATTATTTTGACATCATTTATTGCACGGCAATGGTACAGCTCTGACAAGATAGCTGGTCCAGTCTTTAGGAACGCAAGTAATCCTGTTAGTCTTACACACGGCTGGTTATCTCATGGTGCACATGTGTGTGTCTCCTAGAGTCCCTAAGCACTTAAAATACTTTGCTGCCCTCTTAAATATGTAGTTCAAAATATAAACAATACCAAACCATAAAGTCAAATTTTGTTTTTCAAAATAAAACAAAAACATATAGGAAAATGGAAAATAATGTTTATTTTGTATCTTTGTGGTGCCCACCTTCCATTGATTCCCTAAGCACGTGCTTGTTTTGCTTAATCCAGTCCTGCCTTGACAAGATCAAGACAAACACACACACACCGTCACCCGTGCTGCACCGCGACAACATTACCGAGCTCACCGCTATGGGGCACGACAAATATGCTTCCTTGCTACGAAAATGACGCTTTGCTTGACCTTGATCAGTGGCAAACAGAGCACGCAACAGGATTCAATAATACAACGGAAATGCCCCTAATTTGTCTTAGTTTGACTTTTTATTTGCAGAATTGTCTGAAACAGATATTAAACTCTACAGAGCACTTTAAATATAACATCTCTAAACATTATGTCCAACTGATGGATGGATTAGTTTAAGTTAGCATACAGATTATTCATGATACACGTTAATCGATGTCCTTTGACCGAGGCATCATATGTTATCTATGAACTATACCGTTAGTTTGAGCCCCGGAGAGACAAAACATGCCCAACAAACATGTTTAAACATTTTGCAAGAGCTTTTTCTTATCATTTTTCCAACATAAATTATTTCTTTTACTCTAAAGCCTATTGAACGATCCTATACGCGACAAGTTTGAACATATTCTCATTTTACCATACAAACATATATTTTGTTGAAGACATTTAATATTTAACTGAACGTGTCTCTACATCCCTCACTTACATACACACATAGCAAGGGACGAATGAATTAAAAATATTCAAAATTTAATATTCACATAATTATTAATCATTTGTAGTTTCTTTATTTTAAACAAATTCGTGATAAGGTATTTTATTGTGTTAAACAAAACTATGCAACCAATAATGCCAAATTGATTATTATGATTGCAACATTCATTTACATATCAGTTATTGCTTTATTTATCAGCAAACAAGCTGAGCGCCAATAACAAATTTTAAATTTGCAAGACTATATTTTCACGAAATAAAGAAACTGTAAATGAAAAACAAAGAAAGTCATCAATCCATGAACAATTCATCAAGTAGTAGTAATAGTTAAACCATCTCATGTAATATATGTGGAATGTATTTATATTTGCCAAACGAAATACACTCGTTTTATCATAGCATTTCCTTCCATATCTAAATGAGATACGAGTAGAAGTTTTACTCTAAAACCAAATGTTTGCTATAACTATAAAATAATATTGCTTGCACAACCGCTTTCGCTTTGAAGAGTTAGGCAAACGTGCATTGTATTTGTACAAGGCGAGCTGACACCAGTTCATATCATTGCTAAATTGTAGGCGTTGAACAGGGTTCCGTTGGATAATCAGTATTGCTTTTGTTATTGCTGACAAAAGTCAAAGATGTCCTTTATTTCTTATGTAATTCACACGGGATTTGAGCTGGTTATAATATTCTTTGAGGGTTTCGCAACGACTGTTTGGGAAATATTTGGCTGTGAGTTCATCGATTCTTAACATCTACAAGTAGACTCCAGGGTCGTCATTCTCACTTAGGTGAAGATGTGTTGTCTCGAATTTCACAATAAACTGAGCTGATCATTTCCTAGAACCTGTTTAAAATTCAATCGAATATATTAAGCGGATGTTTAGTGGGAGCTTCCTGTAGCCCCGGTATCAGATCTCAATGAGAATAGGAAGCCGATATGTTTGCGAGGTCTTGGTATTATGTTCTGTTTTCCTGTAATTGTCCCGTCTTGACTTCGTTTGTTGCCAGTGGCTTCGAGGGTGGTTTCCTGCACCGATGGTGCTGGCCCGCCGTGATGTGAGTGGGGTTTAACGCCGTGTAAGTAAAATGCTACGTCATGAAATCATCCCCTGGTCTATAATAGTGCGACGTATATCTAGCTACATAGCTGTTAGTGTTATGCTTCATCACTTCCATCCCAGATTCAGAAACAAATATTTATTTGATACTGTCACTACAATAGTATGAAACAAAAATACTGTGCCCTTGTCTTACATATAACGTTTATAAAATGGTGGAACTATGTTATGGACAACATCGGCTGTTGTTTCTATCACACAGTATAATTTATAACTATATTTCACATATGTATATATTCTATACAACTATACTAATCAAATATGTATGCATGTTTAAATAAATTAAGTTTTATACATCAGTCAGCGTCTATAAATTATGTTCTAAAATGCATCATAATCACAGATATTTTATACACAGGGATTGGGGGTACTGTTGGTTCATTCCGATTCCTTGTGACGTATCCCTGACTGGCAATGACGTCTGAGGGTCACGCGGTTGTCTATACACGCCGCGCACTCGGCGAAAACTGATTGGTCTGTTTGTTTCCCAACACGCTGCAAAGCACTTGTTCAATCGTCTTCTACCAATCAATTATCTACACCACTGTTGAAGAACTGAACCAGTACGATTCATATTGAAGTTATTAAGAGCACAGAAACATTATTATTGATAATATAAATCTTCTTCCTCGTCTGAGTTTTCGTGGCTTTGTGTCGTCTGGTTGTAGGTCACATACTGAACAGGGCACTTGTCATTCATGATAAGAGACTGAAAACAATGAGAAGACACATGGTTTGTTATGGTATTGTGAGAACATACGTAAGTTATAGCGTCTTTAAAACATTGGCATATACATTCTAGACAAAACTTCTTATAGAGTTTGAAAAAAATATAATGTTCAAAAACGCTTACACGTATCTGTACATCTTTTCGCAAGAAATGTCATGAATTACCCAAATGTCTATTCATTAAATTTCAATAAAACAATTTGACCATAAATCATGCAATTATCCATTTTAACGTCAGGACAATTGCCCCGTTTAATATTCACATGTTTCGGAACAGAGAAACTCCACTTTGTAAAATGATTTGGTCACTTTATATGACGTATTACTGTCGAGACTTGTTTTCAAGTGAACCAAACACACAGAAAATATATATAAATATATATAAACGCCGCAAATGCAAATTATGACACAACTGTGAAATACATATTACATAAACAACAGAAACATGTGTTGTGTTAAACCGTCAAAAGTATTCAGAGAGTCGATATGTTCCATAAAAGAACGAATGACGTTAAAGCAATTGCCACTGTTGACGTCACTACCTCTCTCTCCCTTCTGAAAATTAAAATGGACCCGTCCAAATCCAATGTTTTCAGCGACACTGTTGGATTTTTCTCTTTTATTACTCATCGGGGGGGATAGTCTATTAAACAAATGGCCACAAATCTTAAATTCTGACGTTGAGGAAAATACAATAAATACATGATGTGTTAGAATAGGAATAAAATATTGATTTGTAACCTTAAATCAATGAGATCCTTTTTATTTCCAGTTATCTTAGTGCTTTACTATATTTAAATCCAACCATTATTTCTTAAGCATCAAACGTTCGTCGTCTTTATAATTGTTATGTCTTCCTGTTATTTATACTTCGTGTCAAAACTGCGTCCTTCTGACAGATACCATCTAAACGCGTTAAACTTTATTGATGAAATACATGTCTCTATTATTTTAATTCAACATCAAATGATGTCTTCTATAAGCATCTGATGAGGTCGTTATTATTTTACCAGTAACTCAGCATTGAATCCCTAACTCACAGTGCGCATGGCTTCGTCTGTAAATAAAGTACCCTTAAAGAAAACACGGGACTCGCCCAATTCAATTTTGGCAGTGAAAAATGATCGACAACAGCAGCCTGTCAGCCGTTTGGAATGAAACAAATGGCTGAAAGCAACAGCTACAAGCAATAGAGCAATGTGTCCTAAAGCCCCGGAGGCACACAATCTAGCTGAACAAAATGTAAAAGGTAGCTGTCACATAAGGAAGCATTATTACTGTACCTATAAAATTCCTCTTTTTCTGATAGGTTGTTCAAAAGATTAACTAGCTTTAAGGGAAAGACAACTGTTTTTCGACCTAAATTTTTTATTTTTATTGCATATTTTCAAAGACAACCATCTGTATTGTACTTTTACATAGCCGTTAATTAGTTCATTTAAAAGGCGGAACTGACGTCATCGTTCTAAACACGTTAGTTATTTCATCTAGTCGTGGCTGTCCACTATTGCCTTCACTGGTGGATGCTTTCATATAAAGCCAAAAATGAGGGTTCCGTCCCCAAGTGAAACAACAACAAACAACCGCTTGTATATTAACCTGGTAATAAAAACCGAATTTTTTAAAAAGGCATGTCAGCTGAAAACCTGCTAAACGTAGGTGTTACTCAAAGAGCTATTTTGATATGTATTCAACAGATTAACATTGCGCTTGGATGACCAAGCTTGTGTATATGCCGTGTTGTTATAGATGCTCTCCAATGCATCCATAAGCAAACGGCCAAACTGGCCGTGTTTTCGAACAATGACGTCAGTCCCGCCTTAGTTAAATTAACTAATTAACGGCTATGCTTACTGGAATGCATGTGCAATAAAGATGTTTGTCATTGAAAATATGCAATAAAAAAAAGTTTAGGTCGAAAAACAGTTGTCTTCGAATCACTTGTTACGCTTCGCTTACAGGAGTATTAAATCGACTTTATTCTTTTTTTTTTACAACCCCTAAATCCGAAATGATAATCCTTAATACTAAAATCACACCAAAAGAATGACATATTGCGAAAAAAGATACCCCCCCCCCCCCCCATATATGTTCAACATATCCCTATTTCTTCATATTAATGCATTTCGTTACTTTACATCATTTGAGCGTTTAATATTAATTCAGTCGTTTATTAGTAGGATATTCATGGAATATGACATTAAACAGTAAAAATTTATCTAACACACAGCTTGTGGTTGAGGCTATTTCTTCCAATTCATTATTATAATAAGCAATTCCTTAGCTGTGTCGCGTAGTTAGGAGCACCCACCATTTTCAGTGTAACTCTCGTGGCCTGAGTTTAGTCACAAACCAATTACTTCGATGTTTGTCATGTCAGCTCCTTTACACGTTATGTCAACGAGCAGGGTTGATAGCCTTCTTAAAGCAGAATCTTCGGAGAGCTAATACAAACAAAAAGCTCATCAACTGAAACGAAGCTAAAGGGATCAAGGGTGGACAACTCACCATTTTTTCTTCTTTACCGGGAGGATTACGTAAGAAGACCATTAAAGGGGCGTACACGATATTCACTATAGCAATTGTCCATAACATCCTGGAAAGCAAATAGCAGCAGTTTGTGTAAAATATAAAACAAAGTAGTCATTTTGTACCAAATTTAGAGATTTCTAGACATTTGTCAACAAACACTGACAAAGCTTACAATGTTTATTTGTTTGTTTGATTTTGGTTTAACGTCGTACTCAAGGGTATTTCACTTATATTACGACGGATTGTCTATACATTAATAATGCTAGAAACGTTCGAAACCAAGGTATCAGATAAAAAATCAAAACCTAAACTTTAAACAATGACTGGTCCGTTGTACAATTGTCTCAAAGTTTGAGGCACTACGACATGCACACCATCGCCCATGTAAAATGATAAATCGTCATTATTCCTAGGGCACCTTCCCTATGAAGGTAGGTGCCAGCTGGCTAAGGGCAATATAATTCAAGTATATTTATGCGGTCAGCTATAGAAAAATATAAACTTTCCAATATAATCACTTTGCATTATGGTTGCGTTGTTGGAAATACACTGCCGCCATATAAATGAATTCGCCATAACTTGTCCGTTTAACACCTATCAATCAATCCTAGGGAGATTACAGCCCCCGCAATCTCTTCCCTTGTTTAACCATGCGAATGCCCTGTTAACAGCATTGGCTGACGACAATTCAAATGGCAGAAGTTAACAGATAAACTATAGTTTTAGTTTTTATGAAACTAAACATACCAGTTAAACCCAAGTGTCTTCACTATAGAACCACTCATAGCGGGACCTGTAAATAAACCATAATACATTAAATAGGAGGAACTTTATAAATGTCAATAGACGATTTGGAGAACCACATAAGCCATATTTTTATGTGGCTAGCTTTAGCGGCCACATTATGATATCTGAATTGAGTGAGACATTTTACTCATTTTTAGCTGAATGCGCCGGACTACATCCAAACAAAATGTTGCTTATAGCCTATTA
>JAVFBX010136669.1:0-15544 GCA_034783855.1 Mopalia kennerleyi
CCCTGCTGCTGACCTAAAATCCCTGTCGCCCTCCTAATACCCTTGCTGCTGACCTAAAATCCCTGTCGCCCTCCTGGCACCCTTGCTATTGACCTAAAACCTCTGTCGCCCTCCTGATACCCCTGCTGCTGACCTAAACTCCCTGCCGCCCTCCTGATATCCTTGCTGCTGACCTAAAACCTCTGTCGCCCTTCTGATACCGTCTCTGGTGGGTTTAAATCCGTGCCCCTCTCCTGATGTCCTTACTGTTCACTTAAAACCAGTGATGCTCTCCTGATATCATTGCTACTGGCGTTAAGCCCGTGCTGTTCTTCTGATGGCATTGCTGCTATAGCCTAAACCCCGTGCTGCTCAACTGATTCCCTTGCTGCTGATCTAAACACCGTGCGGCTCCCCTGATATCATTATTGCTGTTCTAAAACCCGTGCTGCTCTCTTGGTCTCTTAAAACTGCTGACCTTAAACACCATGTCGCTTTTCTGATCCTCTTGCTGCTGGTCTAAACCCGTTTGCCCTTTTTTAGTTTGTTAACCTTGATTTTGTTAAATCTAAACCATAGACTATCAACGGTTTAGAATTGCGAAACGGAATTGCAGTGCTCATGTAGGCCTACATCGTAAATATTTATATATATATATATATGTTATAACTACGTGAGCGCAATTGTCAACCTAGACTCCAAGGCGTTGTGATGTCGCGTGGTAAAATTGACAATATACCACAGTTAGGAAGGCAGTATTATTATTTATAGTAACTGTGTTATTAAAATAGTGTCAACTCCATTGCCCTCATAATATATACACAAACAATAACATACCAGATAAGGCCATCTTTGTTGACCAAAATACTACACATGTTTATTTTTTGGTGGACATTTTGAACTGTCATTCAGAAAATGTGATAAATTTCTATTTCTCTGAAATACCAGTTTGCAGGTTGATCAATTCTAAACCCATCCATGCTGACTATATTGTTGGCGATATATTTATCACATATTTTCTATAACATGTAGATGGCCATTACCTTCTCTCAAGATGATGTAGGTTATCCATAATAAATCGAGATTAAGAGAAACTTGTCTGGGAGTGTATCTAGAACATCAGACAATTCGTCGTTTTTCTATTAATCGACATCCGTGCGCCAAAACACTTTTTAGAATGACAAAGATGTCATTAGCCTACCAACATAAACTGCATGCACTTGCAAATATTTTGTTTGTAGCCAATAGACAAAACGAGTATTCATAACGGCATCTAAATGGCAAATATAGAGTATAGAGTACGGCACAATAAATGTTCTCAATAGTAAACATACCATAAACCACAGAGTGTTTGACTTAGTTGGAAAGTCAATCTTTTCCGGTGCTAAGCTAAGACATCATTACCAAGCTCCAAAAATCAGAGGGCTACCTTATATTGAATCTTGCTATTAAAGTGCCTTAGTCTAGCTTCATCTTTATGATTGGCATATTACCTATATGTCATTATGTTTACGGTCAAACAGCTCTGTTTAAGCAATTTATCCAATTTGCACCTTTTATAGAATGTGTAAAAATTTAAGGAACGGACTATCTAATAAATGTACATTTAAAAAAAAATCAAAACAGTTTAGAATTTATTAACATCGTCTTAGGAAAGTTGAAACTTTATTGACATTTATATTGACCCATTTTCATCAAACATTTGTCGATTAGTTATCAACAGAACCCAGAACCAGCACCGTTTTCCAGTTTCGAGTCAGTGAACAAGGGGAGATTATCCATACACGCAGCGTTGTATGTCTTATAATATCTCGCTATTGGTAATGCTGTCTTAACACATTTCATTCTGCCCAACGTTATATGTAAACAAAAGTGGTAATGTCTGCAAGTGTATTCATTGGCCCACTTAGACACATATATAACTATTTGGAGAAATGTTGGACCAAATTCCCAATTAATAGACAAAATATAGAGAAATGTATTTTGTCACCGTTCACTTATAAAGCCGGCGATTTTAAAATAGATAATCAAACCATTCTCTCTTATGTTGAGTCCAAAACTAAAGTACTGACTGGCCGTCTTAGTTAAGATGAACGATATCAGGAGCTAGCTTGTGAGTATGGTTATACAGATTTCTTTCCTGTATTACTAATAGAAGAAAAACAATTTAAACGACTGAGTGATGGGATTGAAAAACCTCCCAATTTTGTCTTTTGTTGGTTCATCTACCACTTAATAAAGCCTCGGATTGAGTCAATTATATGTCAAGTTTTTCTGTGTTTGAATTTGAATCAACCCTTAATATTGACTTCAAGATTATTACCATTTAACGAAAACTACCATTCATTTCATTGGTATAATAACATTCTTCTCAAGACGGGCTATATTTAGTATGTAATCCAGCTTCATTACGTACGGAGCTATTGTGTGCTGGTTGAGAAATTAAATATTTAACAGTGTAAAAAACCTTTGTTATAGAAAAGGTAGGCTATATAAATTGTGCGCATTGTATTGTATTCCACTTTAAACAATGCTTCAGGAAATTAAAGTGGCCCGTTTTTTATGTTCAATTAAAGCTTCTTCTGATATATGTTTGTTAACGGAAACATTTCACAAACTGTATATCTTACTTTACATTCAACAACTTCAAATTATAGACTGGTAAAGTATCCGTCATGAATTACTTGTTAGGTGTGAATGAAATACCAAAAAACAAAATTACCACTGAGAGCATAGCCTGTGGAATCATCAGACCCCACCCCATGACACAAAATAAAAACAGTCAAAGGCTTCGTCATTTTCGTTCGATAATCAATGGAGGTTCGTTCGTTTAAATAGCGACAGTGCAAAACATTTGATATTGATAAAGTATTTTAAATCATGGAAGTAAAAGGCAACGAGCTTTGAAGACATAAGCAATATGGGGACCTATACTATATATATATTGTCCGTACATATTAATGATAATTGATCCCGATATTACTTATTGACCTATAACAACGTGTCTATCCCACAAATATCTCTTTGTTTCTCTGATTTAATGGGTTGTTTGACACATGACGTCGTGCCAGTCCAATGGCTTAAGGAAACCACCCTTGGTGCCACTGAAAACAAAGAAAGTCAAGACATGACAATCATTGTATATAAAGATATCACAAATACAATGATATCACAAACACATTCGTGTTGCCCCTTTGGGCTAATGGTCCTAAGTGCACTTTGGATAACATTCTGTCAACATATATATATGCAAAACCAAAACTAAAAAAAAAAATTAAAAATATAAATATATTTTTAATTGTTGGAGTTTTGCTAAAATATAAGTCCGTACTGTGCACTTTTCTCCAAGATTTCGTATCAATGCAATGCGACCATAATACTTTTTGACTCAAAAAAATTGTGTTAGACTTGTGGATCTTGTCTTCTCTTTCTGTTTCTCTTTAAAAACTGAACCAAGTAAGATCGATCATGATCGATTAATCAAAATGACGCAAAAAAAATGTCATTGCCAAAATGATATCAGATTGCCTCTACGGGCTTCCTCATTTTCGGACCTTGCAGGGCTTCTAGGCGGCCCCTGGGCCCTCGCCATTTCTTACATGCTAATGTTTTCAATTGTAAATGGCTACCACAAAACTATAGTTTTAGCTTTTAGACTTAACAGTTTTGCCAGAATATTAGACCGTATACTGTGCTCTTTTGTCCAAGATTCCGTAGCAATGCTTTCTTCAATAGTATTGTTCTTGAAAAGTTATATCAACAATGTTTTCAAAATACTTCAAAACCTCCAAAATTGCACCAATATATAAATTATAATCCCTTAGTCGTATAATTATTTAAACCAATGCTAGCACGTACTAATGTAGAATCCCTGTACATCAATAGTTGGAAGTTATTGTTATCCTATGGCTCACGTAAAAAATGTGGAAATGTCTTTATTAGATCTCTGATAAAGTGGCTTCATAAGCATTTAATATATATTGGGGACGTTTAAAGGTGGACAATCAAATAAGTCTGGCACTGTCCAGTTTCACCATGCAACGTGTGTCAGAAATAACAATTCGATCGTGAATTGTTTATTTGATTAGTATACATTTTTTATAACGTTCCTGGCTCCGTCCGGATGGCAGCATCCATTTTGGAGTGGAGCTAAGCTTAATTTGTAAAAACGACACGGGTAAAAAAAACCGAGACAAAAATGGCTTTAATAGAAATATTAATGGTTCTTTAGATTATTGCTCTGTATGGAACCCATTTACATCAACTAAAACTAGTATTTTCCCCTTTTTTCAAATACCAAAGAATCGTTTTTGTCATTATGGTTTCGTATAAAACCATCGCCTTTTCTAAATATAGAAGCAGGAGCATCCGCCTCTGTCCTATAATTGTGTCACATCTTTAAAATAGAAGGCATTTTAACAAATCAATGTACCATCAATAAATGTCCCACAAAATCGTGGGTGTTAGCCTATACATTTGTGATGTACACGTACCATGCATAATCCATGCCAATAGCGGATCGACAGAGAACAGTTTGACATGAAACAAATTAGGCCTCTGTAGATGCGTCTCTTGCTGCTGAAACATAGGCCAATATAAGAAAAGCGCCGTTTCGGTTTAACGTAGACCTATACAGCTGAAAGTTATTGCGGTAGGCCCCACAAGCTTCGGGTTTGATATAAAAGCATCTAAAATAGAATCTATTCCATGCTTTCAACGCTGGAATATCGCCTCGTCCATTGTAGAAATTCTAGCGAGAATACAAAGAGGAGGACTTAAACGTGGACACTCTGTTACTGAGTGACACGCCTTTAAACAATATTGTTCACAGAAAATATTAAAGGCCTAACAAAAGTTATTAAAATGCCCTTTTTTGTTTCTGTAACGACGAAATAAAATAACTTTTCCTTGGCCTTAATCCGGTCTTGAACATGAGATGGAACACGCACAGTGTGATAAACACTAGGCTAATATCTTAATCTACAATATAAGGTAACACTTAATAATCAATCAATCGATCAATCAATGATCTAATCGATGAACTAATTAACCAACACGTACATACAGTGACACAAAGTTCAGCACATAGCCTATAGGCCTATTGGTATTTGGGCATATGTTCAGTTTGGGCTATAATCTGGGACCTTTACATGTAAGGTCCCAGCTATGATATTTAAGGATTTATTTTTCAACAATTATATATTTTCATTTTGTGAAATAAGTTTTGAACGGTTAAGGTAAATTTGACGTTTTGGCTAAACAAGATTTATTTACAAGACATCTTCAAGACTGATTTCTCAGAAGTGACTGACAAATGTCATCCATGACATCTTTCTTCCACACGGCTTGTATTCTTTTTTTTAGGAACCACAAATGTTAATGAATACTGAATAGGGATCCGATTTTATCTCTTTTACTGGTTTGTGACCTCAAAGTGGCCTCAAGTGATAAAGTGTTTACATTGTATAGTAGAGTTGGGTGCTGCCATCTGGCGGTTCATCATCTGACTATCATGGCGGCCAGGGATTGGTTGGACTAAGACCCCCTGCATTGTACGAATCATAACAAGGTTTGTCTTTTGCAGCCATCATGGCGAATCCGCGGAAGTTCAGCGAAAAAATTGCGTTACATACGCAAAAACAGGCTGAAGAAACGGCCGCTTTTGAGGCTATAATGATAGAAGTTTCAGGAGTTTCTAGGGTAGGTTATTGTGTCGAAACTATGGAGCGATTCGACAATTTCCTCAGGTGTATGTCGCTTGTGTTAACGGAGTAATGCTCTGACAGCGCGTGTCGTCAAATTTGTGAAATATCGGAGAATACCTCAAGACCCGAGTCATGTCATTCTTTCTGTCTATTTTAGGTGGCCTATCAGAAACACCATTTACAGTTGTCACAAAATCTGGGAGCTTACCGGGGTGGATCATTACCAAATGTTAACCAAATTGGAACGAATTCAATAGACTTGCAGGTAATGCTCGGAAAACGACATCACTGATTGTGTGTGCAATGCACTTATTTGAGTGCACCTTGAAATATGGCTGCCACTTTTAGATGACATCTGCAGTCTACGGAAATACCTGCAGGTGTCTGATTCTACAGCACTTTCGTAGACACATTATATATACGGCAATCTTTACACCTTAATCCTTTCTACCTGATGTCGGTATTTATGATCTGAATACAGGTGAAAATGACTGATCTAGTTCAAAATGCCTGAAAAATGTTTTATGCCATGCAGCTTCATTCCAGCCAAAACCTGTTGCTTGGCATTCAGTGTCATCAAGTACATTAATTGAACCATGGCGTTACACATATATTCAAATGATACTGTAATTGAAGGGTCAGAATAGTCCTCATATATAAGCTTATAATATCTGACAGAAGTCTACCAGACATATATACATATATACAAATTTAAAACATAAAATGTACAGGTGTACATTATTTTGTATTTATCATGTATACCTAATATAAATCGATTATATATTTTTTTAAATACAAGTCCACCTTTCTTTGCTTAGTTAAATTGAACAACAATTTGGTAAAGATATTTTGGTGTACATGTATTGTAGAAATCTTTCAAATATTGATACAGATACATGTACATGTAATCGTGATAGTGTGATTGCGGACATTTATTACTAACCACATGTGTAGTATATATGTAGGGCAGATTTAGTCATTGTCACAGTCTAAGCTTATATTATATCAGTATGATATGATTGATAATCATGTCTTAGATAATATTCTGACGATAAAAGCTATTATTATACTGAATATTTCAGTTCAATACATTATGCCACATGTTTTCTGAAAATAATCTAGCTGCAGTGCATGCACTTCAATAATTAAAGATTAACATATAGGTAAAAAAGTAATAAACTGAAGAAAACCAACTACATGTATCGTATTAAAATTTGACTTCCATTGGCATTTTTGCTTGGTTCTCCTGTGATCTGGTAAAACCTAGTAAGTCGGAATTTGGTAAAAATGTAGTTACACCCATATTTGGACTTGCTAAGGTTTACTCTTCAACCTTACCATGTGAAAGTGTGTGAAACTCTTCGATATAAGCAGTTTTCTACCTGGAAGAACCCAGTATGCCAACCACTCTCCAGCATGTCCTGGGTACTGATCATACGTTTTCTCGTTTTCGCGTTCAACAGACTTACTAGGTTTTGCCAGATCACAGGAGCAATGTCTGGCCTACACAACTGTTTGTATTCTAAACTCATTCAATGATAAAACTAGTATGCACCCAGGTTCATTAATTGCAATGATTAATCTTATGTCTAAATTGTTACCGGAGTTATCTATGCCTCGTACTATATACTAAACAGCACACATAATTATAAACTTCTTTGAACTGATTGGCAAAACCGGTTATATTAATGAGGTAAAATGACACGTTTACTTTGGTATGGGTCATAGGTACTTGTATCTGACGTTCGTGCTTGCGAGTTCAACCAAGGAAGAAGGAAGGACACGATCAGAAACACTTTTTTCTTTGACAATCGATTCATAAAGCAAATTGATCCAAATTCGCTTCCCCCTTCTTTACTCTCTTTATATTTGTTGCCACTTGCTAATTCACCACCACGGAGACTTTCGCAGATAAGTAAAGACATCCACGTGTGACGATGCAAAGCTTTGCCAGTCTAGCCACAACAAAATGTACTGTTGGGGTGGGGTGGGGTGTGAGGTGTGGAGTGGGGTGGCTGGGGGGGTGGGGTGTGGAGGGGTGTCTGTGAGGATGGGGGCACTTGCATTTCTGCTACTTCCGTTGTGGTGTGGTGATGTCGAAGCAGAAGCAGACGTAAATACAGGAGTATATTGTCCTCATTAGGGCTATAAATTGCAATTATGATACAGTTCAAGCCTTAACTACGTATCGGCTGTTAATAA
This sequence comes from Mopalia kennerleyi, assembly GCA_034783855.1. NCBI lineage: Eukaryota > Metazoa > Mollusca > Polyplacophora > Chitonida > Mopaliidae > Mopalia > Mopalia kennerleyi. The sequence goes on from JAVFBX010136669.1 coordinate 7,887, forward strand.
CCCTCTACACATCTTTCCATGTCTGGATATATACACTTGCATGCAAACACAACTCAAATCACTGACCTGATTAACAGGGTTCTAAAACAGACTGTCCAGTGTGTCTATATAAAGCATCACTCTTTTCATTTAGGAAAATAAGTCACGATTATCAGGCTTCTCTTACTACGCATGCGCTAAACGTATTTTTTTTTTTTACATCTTGTCTAATTGTACATTTACTACTGTTGTACTGGTCCGAAAACCCTAATACTTATTTTGATATGTTACTTGATAAATAGTTGTATTATGTGAATTCGTGTGAAGGCCTTAAGATATGTTTACTATGCAATCTGTAACACTTTATAACTTCACAGATAATAAAACACTTTACTTTAAGTATATCAATCAATCAATCAATCAATCAATCAATCAATCAATCAATCAATCAATCAATCAATCAGTTACTTAATAAATCAATCAGATAAACAAAAAAGCTGAAAAGTGAATGGCTTCTATAAATCTTAGAGTTTGACATACATGTGGTTAAGCTTCTCCGAATAAAAGAAAATGACTAAATGTTTATTAAGTGTAAACTAAAAAACTAGAACAACTTTCATGTGCATGGCTATTAGTAACATGCAAATACAAAATACTTTTTTTTAAAAATAGCGGCCCATTAAATAGACAGTCTACGTATTGTATCTGGTATATAAACAGATTTATATATGAAGAGAATGCCTCTGTGAGTCTCATTTCTAATGAATAAATCATGGATAAGGAATATCGGCTGTATTAATAGTGTTATATGGGGAGAGACACCTTTTAAACTCACGATAATTGGAGACTTACTAAGCGTCAAGCATCATAGGTCTGTATATTAACAGTGAAGTTTTAAGCCTCGGAAGTTTACTCTAGCGTAAAACGGCTGAAACAAAAACCACTGCAAATTTTGTTTTGCAGACTTGAGGAAAGTCAAGGGGCTTATATTTCTGCTTGTTGACGTGAGTATTTATTTCTGCATACGTTTAACCGTTATATACGGGTTTTATAGTAGGCCTAATACGTTAAGTTGTACATACAGGCACTGTTCAGATAACTGGTTTGAACGCCATCTTGTATAATCTGTTACGGATCAGTGTCTTAAATTAAATGGCTCTCAATTGTCGATACACTTGATCGTGATCTTATCAGTCACAACTATAGTGACACTAGATTTGGAGATAATATATAGCTATTTTATTTCATACGTGAAAGGAAAATTGCATAGATTGATATATTGAGGTAGTATGCATTGAGAACAGTTCAGGCATATTTTTAAAGGTCCCATTTAACAGAATGTGTTTAAACAGTTTAACTTCTATTGTTTTTAAATTTCAATATATATATAGGCTAGAAATAAATTTACAAGAAAATAGCAATTCATGCAGTAATTCAATCCTTCCATGATAAAAGTTAGGCTATCTACAGGATGTATCCCCCGGATTCTCCTGTCTGCATTTTCCACTGGGATATTCGTCTTTGTCTTCTTTCCATTGCTGCTGTAATTTGTCTGTTATTTACCCTTCCCTGTCCCCTATGCACACACACACACGCACACACACGGACAAATGTTTTCGGGGTGTCCACGAAGAGAGGGCTTCCAATTGGCCAAATATCATGTTAGGCAAACGCACAAACTGAAATGATATCATTAATGACTAAATTAATTTTTTTCTCAGGTACAATTTGATATAAGAACACGATGGGATTTGGTTCGGCGTCCATCTTTATTAAAATAGCCTTGTTGCTGTCTGTCTTAGCAGTGATGTTTCATCTCATTGGTTACGGTTCGAACTCATGGCAGAGAGCAGAAATATTAGGAGAGACAACTGCCGAAGAAGGACTTTGGAAAACCTGTAATTATGCTTTGCTAAGAGGATGTCGAGATTACAATGTTGTTGGAAGCTCCAAAATTGCTGGTAAGGATATTAAGATATGTTGAATCCGTTTAATTTATTGAATTTAAAATTCATTTTTTTTTTTCACTAGAAAATTTGTTAATATCAATTTTAAAACAAATTTACGTATGACGCCTGGTTTACACTTGATACCTTTTTTTAATATCAGACCTTTTTTAATATCAGACAACGTTTGGTAGAATTGTTGAATTGCAACAATAAACAACTACATGAATACATGTAATTAGAGTTATTGGGGGTTTGTTTTAGAGTACTAGTATTTGAGATTTAATAGTTGGATAGTAAGATTTAGTGTTAGTGTTAAGTTTAGACTTAGGTTTAGTGTCAGTTTAAAAGTCATTACACAGTGCTAGTTATTTCTGACGTTTTGTATACTTTTGTGTCAATTTTTACAAGGACTCCCAACATTTTATTTTGATGGTTTTTCTTTTAATTTAAATCAGAAGTGTAACCAATTACTACAACCGTTACAGTATAGATAGTCCACTTAATCAGGTCTATCGTTTTAATAGTTCTTTGACACATTCTTTAAACACACCAGTTTCTTCATATCATATTTGTGTATTCATTATATAGAAGATATGCAGGTCACTTCAGGCAACGTTATTTATTATAGCACTGATAAATCATTGTTCCAACAAGGGAAACGCCGCAGGAGATGTGAGAAGAATGTTGTGGCGAGTAGTCACTGGGTTGGAGTAAATATACAACTACAGATTTACCGCATTACTGTTTAAGTTAATTTGTGGTAATGAATACAGCGTTAATGAACAAGCGACATGTAGCCTACTCATGGCAAATTAGCATGAATAAAACTATCAACAATACATTTCTACAAATGACTGGATTACAGATGAAACAGTGTGACATTCGCTTGTCATGGAAACTACAGTATGACAGGCCCCAAATCTCTTTCCAGGGCTGTTATAAGCTACCAATACACTCGCGTCATTGTGTAAAAGTAGTCCGATGCAGGCCACAAGATTCCACATGGCCGCCTCCACTTTTTTCTTCAAATTTTGAAAAGATTTTGATACACAAACATTGTGCAAAATTTATCTGCTTTGCAAATGCTGAAGTTTAATGATGCTTAAATATCGGAAACACCCTTTTGGTAGCCCCTTTTCAACAGCCGAACACATGGTATTTCTATATATATATATATAAGACTCCAATAGAGAGACCATAGCGCTGCATAATGCATATTTGTATTCTGCCCTAGCCTCATATGCAGGATTTCTATTGGCAGTACACACACAAAATCGAAGGAAGCCCAGCCTATCAGCGACGATCTTTCGCACAGCAGTCACGTGGTGATAGTTCTTTTTCAAACACTCCAACATTTGATTAGAATGCCGTCTCACCTCCATGCCTTGCATACAGCCCGTATGCGTTGAAAAGCTGGATAGTACTTGATGGTTACAAAATGAGACACAACGAATGGAGAAAACAATACCTGCTCTTGATCTAGTAAATTTCGAACACTGCTTTCCGTCATTATTTTTGCCCCCGATTGTGTACTCCTACTGCTGCTGCTGTATCGGCTTATTCCATTTGCCAGTGGATTTACAGGACAACCCCAGATTGGACAAGATTATGTGCCCTTAGCCGACTCAGATTACACGATAGAGGTTTCTGATGTGCCAAGGTTGATACAACCATGTTTAACCTTGGCTGGCGAGGATACACTCTTTAGGAACACAAGGAAACATGCTTTATCCTTGATGTATGCTCGAACGAACTGCATGCTTGTGCGCGTCGGAGTTGCTGTGTGTCATGATGTCTTTGACAACGAATTTTCCTCTAATAATAATAATAATATCTATTGTATTAAGTTTCAAGAAAATATTTAGAAATTTATGGTGTGAAGTTTATTTTTTGACTGAGTATATTTCATGATTACATGCGTAGTGTTCACATTCTTTAAGCAAGATTTGCAGAGATCTTGCAGAAGGACAGATTAGGCAGAGATCATCTGCATATATCAAATGATTAGTCAAAAGCCCACATCTGCATTGGTTAGTCTAGTGTCCAGACCATGAACGTACAAAGAGAATAAAAAAGGGGACAGAACTCATCCTTGTCTTACACCGTTTGCGATTGTAAACAAGCTTAAGATAATCTTCCCATTTAACGGTAAATTTTGTGTTTTACACCAAACAAGGATAATGTTAATAATGTACATAGGAAGATCTCTATCAATAAGTTTGTTAAGCAATGTCCAGTGATTCAACCTATCAAATGCTTTTGTTGCGTCCATAAAAAAACTGAACTTCCATTAGATCTATAAAAGTTGATAACTTCTTTCAGTACAAAAATACACTGATCTTCTCCATGTCCAGCTTTAAAACCAAACTGGGAGTCTGATGTATACACATATTGTTCACAAATACCAAGGATTTTTTTCTAAAACCTTTGATATAGCTGTTGCTATGGCAATAAGCCTGTAATTATTAGATTTCGTTATATCGCCGCTTTTGTTCTTAATAACCGGAGTGACATAAAGATAGGTCAATTCAGCAGGCAAATAACCATCTCGTAGCATAACCGTGGCGACGTTAGCCACAGATCAGCAGATAAAAAAGTGCAAATCAAGATGACCCGGGTGTATCTTAGAGTAAATGTCTCGACGTAGGAAGTAGAATCGATTCTATTTTAGATTACACTCAAGCAGCACAGCCCAATACCTCTAGAATCCGAAATACCGGTAATATGTTCCGTAATAGAATTACATTGGCCATGCAGAGCGAATAGATACAAAAGAGGTACTTTTCAGACAAAAAAAAAATTCATCCAGTACGAAACTGTTAGTTTCATCTCGCTAACCAAGAGTCTTATTCCGAGCTACCCTGCATTACAAACTTTGGCGAAATCAAGGCATATAACCCGACTCTGCTTCCAAGCGATTGATTGGATGCAAGGGAACTTCTTCGCAACCAATCGGATGTTGTCCTACGAGTAACATTGACAGCGAAAATCAATAATAGAATTGGGTGAAGTGATGTCGAATAAGGGATATGTTCGGGGTTTTCCACAAACTCATTTAGAGTATTGCATATGTATTCACTCCTACAGACACCAACTCTCCATATATACGACAATAGTGCTTTAAAAAGTGAACAAACTGTCAAAACCTGTGTAAAACATTCAACATATGTTATCAGCGCTATAACTAGAGACTTGGTCATTGTATCCGCCAGGGGGCGTAGCTGTACTTCAATGTATATGCCATTAATCTGTCGAGGATTGTAATGCAGAGTAGCCCGGAACAAAACTCTTGGTTAGAGAAGATACATTAGTTTCTGATCCCGAAATAGCTGCCAGTGTTAAATATTTAACTAAGATTTTTCAGAAGCTGGCAACACTAAAACCACCCTATTCAGTTTTAACTCTGCATGGGTTAGAGAATGGACGTGGTAGATTTACAATCTCTTTTAGATTTTAATTATATTTGATACCCAGTATCACTCTTATTAAATTTAAGAAACAGAACCAATTTACGAAAGAATTCTTATTTGCCAAGAGTGACCAACTGTTAAAGTGAACTATCAGCCAGACTTCTGTTGACATGTCGAAGATCAGCTGTAGAAGGAAGGTCCTATTTAACTTTCCTCGTAATTGACAAATTATGTTTTTATTGACCTGTCATCTCTAGGGTTTGTTGGTCGTTTACAAACATGGCGTCATAAATATGGCTATACATCGCCTTCGGTGACCGTATAGAGCTCAGGGATTCCAGGTCGTAGACCTGGCTTCTGGCATAATTTGGTCAACAATCGAAAATAAAGTGAACTTTAAACAAACATAGCAAAATTAGCTACTCTCATAGGGTATTAACGCTTCTGCCTCGTTGATGCGAATCCGCTGTCACCTTATAAAAATTCATGTAACCTTTCTATTACAGGCCTTAGTTTATGTTAGCTCGTTCTCCAATGAATCGTATCTCAAATAATCTATATTTTTTACATAATTATGTCAACACATATGTTATTTTTATCCTCAACAAATAAACAAAACAGTAACCATTTATTAAAGCCAGAAGTCTATCAAGTAGAAGAATCATACCAGCCATTACCCAGCCTCAACGGCTTTATGACTTTCAGAGGACACATGAGGCCATATGACTCATAGGGCAAGAAATGGGTGATTTCGTCCCTTTTGTGCAGTTTGAATGTCAGAATCTACTGACGCCTTATGGGTGAAATATAATGTATGTCTAGCGGTAGAAATATATACGTCATTGAACTTTAGCATGATTTACCCATGAATCCACATCTAATTCAGGTTCTTCGGGGTTTCTGTATATCTCGCTAGAGGGCGCTCTTTCAACAATCAGCGCTGGTCTAGTGCTGTTGATGCAGGGTAATGTCTGGTTTCATGCTTGTACTTGATGGATTTCTGTTAAAGCATATAGATGTATTTTTTTTAAATTGTTTTATCTTCGAAAATAACTTATAATAAAACCAGTTCAAAGATATCCGAGCCATATGTTTTTTCTTTTACTTTACAACCGCTATGGTAGTCGGCGGGTGGAAGTAAAGACGAGACGTCTCTGGTTAACGAGAGTAAGCTGGTAAAGTGTTAATCCTAATACGTTATACTTTTGTTTCAGATGAGATGAGAACAGTTCGAGCTTTCACCACCATCGCCCTTATGATAATGATAGCGGTATCAGTGGCCATCTTACTCTCATTGTTTATCGACTTCCTCAGAAAGAAATTATTTCTCATTTTAGAAATGGCAGGCGCCGTTGCAGCAGGTAGAGTACTTTACACAGTCATTTTAGAAGAAGGTGGATAACACCTCGGACCCATTTGCTTAAGCTTTTAGTTGACATGATTTTTTCATAACATAATATACATACATCACGAGAATCATTAAAGAAATTGTTTTAGTGATAATCTTAAATTGTAATTCGACTCGATCATTGCATAACTCAAATAAGTGTAATTTTCGTTCGCCTCTACTGGACTTCAGGGTGCCTCGTTCAAAGTGTGTCGCTGTGGTTTGAGTACAGTTCTGTCAAAGAACTGCGCTTCTAAGTGTTAATTAAAAATATAAATTGTGTTACCCAGAAAGTAAAATAGCGACATTGTGCAATTATCAACCAAAAAATATTTGATAAGCATATAATTTTGATCTGCAGTTCAAGAAGGCAGTAGGACTATAGGCCTACATTTATAACATGTGTCCAAAGAAAGAGCCACTCATTTTGACCAAATACTTTACTTTACTATGCCATTGCCAGCAGGATGACAAGCCGAAATGCAGTCAAAATGAGTATCTACATGTATATATTTCTTCAGAAACTTGTGTACTATGTTAAAAGTATCAGTGGACTATATGGATAAAATGTCTAATGGATGTATTTTGTATTTCCAGGTGTGTTGATTATTATAGCTGTTATTATATACGGATCTGACCTAATTCCCGCCAATACCAACGTCCACGCCTCCTGGTCCTTGGCTCTCTGTGTCATTGGAGCTCTCCTGTCAGTGGCCACGGGGATTCTCGTTGTAGTCAGCGCGAGAGGAGGCAGCGGCAAAACAGAGACATAGTCTCGCCCAGCACGACCAAAGACTGATATAAGAGACATGTACATAACTTCATTTTTAAATATTTAGAGAATCTTATTATTGCAAAAAGTTTGTGAAAGTGACAAGGATTCGACTGATTTGATCAATATAAAACAGACGTCTTAGTCTATCACAAGTCAAA
>JAVFBX010136776.1:0-15542 GCA_034783855.1 Mopalia kennerleyi
ATTTCCGGTGGAACTGGTTACATTATGAACATGATTTTTATGGTAAACCGTCCTTAATTGTACAACAACAATATTTTTCTCTCTTTTTATTTACTGAAATACCTTTAATTTTAAAGATTTGCACACTCGTTATTTCACCCAACTATAAAACTAATCTATCTAATACTTTTAATACGCATTCTCTACTGGGATAAAACAAGTCCTTTGGACTTTATTCCCGACAAAACGATATCACTATAACTTGTATTACTTGTACTATTTCACATTGGTGAAATAAATTCAATTCAATTCAATGGGTACAAAATGGAATTTAATCATTTTTTAAAACCACTTTTCTTTTATGTTCAACTTCTCGACATCCAAAAGAGTGTGAAGTTTCTTTTTTGACTGAGTTTATTAGTCCGCGCCGCGACGACCGACTGAAGGGCTCTTTCGAAAAATGCGAGAAATATATGGCTGCTTTGTTGTGGTAGACTGAGTCACTTGCACTTCACAATATGTTAAGTAGCCATGTGTCTTTTATTATGGTAACTCAATCAGACATGCGCAGCAATGTGGTTAGCTGATTGGTCAAGCGGCACCCACCTCCAGTCGCCATTGTTAAGATGTGTGCCTCCATAGTATTTTTTCGTTGTAATAGACTAGCCAACTCTCGATACCGAATAAGAATGGTAAAACAAATCGCAAAAATACCAAGTAAGCATTACTTGATAGCAATTTTCAGGCTCTATTCAATGCTTAGCTTCGTTTCTTAAGTTAACCATCCTTTTAACTTCCGATGCTTTCTACCCCCGAACACCACGACGTTAAAACATGGGACGTCACTGTGGGTGTCATGGAGACACCACGCCAACGTTTTTAAGATGTTGTGGATGCACCACAATAATCCATTGAATAACCAAGTCAGCCCGAGACCTCACCACGACAATCTGTACAAACCCCGTCAACACCACTCCTAACATACAGATTGCATAGATTGCGGATCCGAGAGAGGCACCTTGCAACGTCCTACCCGAACCAACAGACATCGCTACCCTCTTCCACCAGCACGGAGAGTATCCACCAACACATTCATCCAGGCTGCCGTGTCCAGGATAAGTACAACTTTCAATTAAACTGTCTCGTTTGGTTGGAGCCATCTACGAAGATGAGATGTCAGAATTCAAATTGAATTTCGCCTACGGCCTTATTCTTCGTCATCGTGAAACAAACGAGGTGCGGTATTACCACACCAGCACCAACAACGCCAGATTGTTACTTAGCCAACATTTAATAAAAATCAGGGCGACGTTGATCACGCTTGTGCACCGCCCACAAGACCCCCTACCTTTGAGGGCCTCAAATGACACCGACAGTAAAACCTCTATCGTGTTATCTGAGTCGACTTAGGGCACATAGTCTTGTCCCATCTGGGCTTTTTCCCTAAATCCACCGGCCAATGGAATAAGCCGATTCAACGACAATAGGAGTCTACTCAAGAGGCAAAAATAATGACGGATCATGAGCAGGTTTTGTGTTCTCAGTTGAAATAATATCCAAATTCAGTTGTTGTACTATTTCTTGGAGTCTATTTTTGTAACGACCAAGTCCCATTTAGCTTTTCAAAGAAGAAAGGCTACACACAAGGCATGGAAGCGACGGTTTTAATCAAGTGTTGAGTCTAAAGATGTTTGTAACGAAGTATGAGAACAAATACAGGTGGCTGTTGTGCGATAGAGCGTCGCTGATAGCCTGGACTCCCACGATTTTAGGGGAATGCTGCAAATAGAAATCCAGCATATGAGGCTTGGCCAGAACATTACCAAGCAGTGTTTTGTCGCATGGTCTCTCTGTATGAGTCTATATAGAGAGATACCATGTGTTCGGATGATGATTCAAAGAGGAATGGAACACTAACATGGAGTCGTCATCATGGTAGCGGAAATGGGAAACATGCTTCCGGCAAAAAAGTAGTATTGCCATCACCTTACCACACCAGAATGGCACGTGTCGTATGTAGGCGTATCGATGTCCACGGTGAAGGAATTTTTCTTCTTCACGGGGAGTGAGGAAGCCATATTCCTATTCTCTGGCAACATGATAGCCAGTAGGAGTTGGGTCGTGTAATGGGCGGCCGCATATTAAGGAAACACGCTCATCGAACTATTTCTGGGCAGGGTGGCGTAAAACGTCTTAGGTAAATACGTAAACGCAAACACACACATGTACTCATGCGCGACTGTTTGGAGAGCGCGGATGTCTGTCTTTCAATAAGGCTAGCTCCAATCGAGCGGTCGTCAACTAGGTGACCAGGTGGTGTTGATGTGGGCTGTTGTCGGGTTGTCGGTTCTGCCATTGCTTGTGTGGACGGGCATGCGCGGCCGGGTACTAGTTGAGAGGTCACCTCGCGCATTACCTCCGCCTTTCATCCCTGCTGGATGAGCGGCATCGGCGCGATGAACGAGCATCGTTGCCTCCGCTGCCGGGCATCGAAGTGATGATATGAGGCCCCGAACGGGCTGGTGATGACATTGAGTCAGACGGTAGAACACGGTTGTCACTACCACGGATCAGGGCTCGGGATACGTCAGGTAGGCTGTGGTCAACACACATAACACCGGTAAATGTGTCTTCATTTGAGCTGATAGCTGTTCATTCATCCATCATGTGAGGTGTCGGATACTGAGAGGTGTGGCGGTCTAATGTTGGGCATGTGCGTAAATGAAAATGTCTTATCGGGTGTCGTTTGCTTCAAGTCAATGAGCAAATATCCATGGGACTCCCGCGTAGTTCCTGCAAAAACAACTCACGAGCAGGGTGCATCTGTCTGGGGATATGGTTATTTTGGGAGGCGTCCCACTAAATACTGTGGATTTAAGCTGATCGACTGATGGGGTTTCCCTCTTTGGAACAAAGTTTGTACTGTATACACGACACTCACGTTTCGATGATGCACTTCCCGTTGCCCCAGCGACGAGGGCTGTAAGCGGGTGTTGGAAACGCGTATACATAAAGGCTGTGCTGGTGAAGCGTTGGAATTTAGGGCGATGACTGGATTGCTTGGCCAGACTTCGTCGATGGGGTGATGGGGATTACGTTGTCGGTGCTAGTGGTGACGTTGACGATGATAGCACTGGCGATCGGTGTGGTTCGTCGAGTTCGAACGAACATGGCGGCACAAAAGCTTGAGGTCTTCGAGAGCCTTAATTGGGATGCGTAGAAAACGCGCTCGATGTGTTTGCGGTGCGCCCGGTTGTAGTGGTAGGGATATCCACCCTCGGTAAGTGAGACCATGTGGGCACAAATTTCAGCAGTGTTGCTGTTCCATACTGTAGACCACAAACTCTCTTCATCGAAGGTTTGCACGTCTGCAAAACCCCGTATGTGGGTGGGGTGTTTGCATACACCACAGGCTGTTGCGAAAATCCCCGAATTGAAACTTACAGGACTTCTCAACTGCATGACCTAATGGAACGTTTTGTATCTCTTCAAAAGAGATGTGGCTGTGTTGTTATCCAGCCTCAGCCGTTCCGAACTACATAATAAAGAACAACCCTTCCCTATTTGTACAGGGAAGCCGCTCCACAATACTTTAAAAAGAACAACTCGTCCTTATGGTGAAGTGGGTTGCGACTCCCCTGTCAGGATCCCCTATACATAAATAGTAACAAACGGTCAGCCGCAGCCCACCACATAATCACGAACACCACTTCCTGATTATTTAATAGCAAATCTGCGCTTCCCACACAACTATTCTTTCATTGTGTATGCTCCTAATGTAGGCTGGGGTGGGGCTGTTGGAGTTATGGAAACTTTCAGTGGCTTTCATAACATCCTTCGTCGGTACAAAACGGTTCTTGATTGGTAGTTTTTTTAAACAAAATTCCCAATGCTGACTTGTAGATGCCTCTGGTTGCGTCTATATATACGGTTATACTCAGCTAAAATTTCGTATGATTTGTGGCGAAGTTGGTCCTGTATGAACGACAGTTTTCTTCTATTGTTTGTGAGAAGCGCACGTACAGTGTCACATGGTTGAAAAGAGCGTGTTTGTTGTTGTAAGACGCCGGACGTTCATTTCGACACTTTTAAATCTTCTCCTGTACTTGTAGGAACTTTTGGTTGTAATAGTTTATCGCTCATGGGGAGAAGGTTATTTGTTTGTCGACACATGAATGTCTGTGCTGACTAGAATTCATTCCTTGTGATACTGTGTCTCTAAAATTCAAGAAAGCCAAGGTGAGGTCGTTTTCAGAAAGTTTTGGCTTTACTTTGCATGAGACGTTTCCTACAGCTTCCTCAGCTTTGCCATTACCCTGTGAGCATACTGGAGCCTATGTGATATGTTCAAAATCTCACTGTAAGGAAAATTCCAGAACTCATCAGAGGGGTAGTGTGGTCCGTTGTGTCATATAGAAATGTTAGCTTTGCTATATCTAGCAAAAAGGGGCTTTTAATTTCCTTATTGTAGTAGCACATGTTGTGATGTGCACTGCAGGCGTTTTGTAGCAGAACCTCTTAAGGTTCGTGGTCAGATTGAACACTTACTGATAGATCATATGTGCTTTGGTGAAACTTTTCAATAACAAACGCAACTGCCAACAGTTCTTTCTCGATTTGCTCATATCGAATTTCTGTGTCTGTGCATGCACGATTGCAGATACAATTGGCTGGCCGTTTTGCATTAAAGCAGTTCCTTAATTAAAATCTTAGACGTCACGCTGTAATGTAAGACCATCATCTTTATTGTAATACTTTAGTACAGGGGCACCAACAGTAAGTTCTTTGTTGATTTCAATGGCTTCATCATGTTGATCTGTCCAGTGCCATCGCTGTTCTTTCACAGTATGCTTTCTGAGTGGCTTGCCGACCTCTCTCAGCTTGGTTAAAAGTTTTTGTAGATAATTAACAAATCAAGGAAACCGTTTCACACCGGCATATCTTCTGGTTTGGGTATATGTGTCACAGCACGGATTTTCTCTGGATCCGGTTCCAATCTGACTGCAGTAATCAAATGTCCTATAAGCTCTCAGTTCAACTTTTTTTTGGGTTCAGTTTGATGTTTTGCTCTCTACATCGTCTTAGTAAAGCATGTGCTATCGGTCGTGATCAGCAGTGGCTAGAACGATCGTATCACTGAGACCGTCCACCAAGATGTCATGTTATTCTGATGTCGACCTAATTCCGACTGGTAGCCAACGATGTCTGCCGAATGGAGCTATCTTTATCGAAACTAAATATGTCAATATCAGTACCGAGCATCACATTGACTGAACTCCTTAACATTGCTCAGATCTGGTAGAATTTCTTCAATTAAAGAATAGTGACTCCGTTGTATATTCCGATGTAGGGTTCTCACAAATCCTCATTTATTAGGTTTCACGAAAGTCACTAAACTGGAAACAGAAGGTGTTGGTTTTGACACCGGTGCAATAACATTCAGCTCTGCTGGTCTGTCTAATTCCTCTTTAGGGCCCGCGGCCATGGCTTAGTGGTTAGAGAGCGCGCTTACAGAAGCCAACTTCGATGTAGCGTTCACAGGATCGAGTCCGTCTGTCGACCATCAGGTATATGAAGGAGTCACACGATGTGGCTCCGGCAATCGCAGGGGTGGTTTTTACGAGGTTTCTTCTCGGTTGTCCACCGTACTTAGGCTAGGAACATTGTTAAGTGGACAATCCGTCGTGAAATACCCTTGAATACGACGTTAAACCCCAATCAAACAAACAAACAAATCTAATTCCTCTTGAGATTCGCCATCCATGGCAGCCCCTAGACTTGCCTTATTTTGTAAGCCTTGATGTACCCCAACAAATATTTCCAGCGTTTATACTTCGGTGGGTAAGCGTGCAATTCTTTTGTCAAAATTATTTAAATCAATACTAACTTTCATTGTAATAAGGAATTCCTGTAGGGTAATGGGACAAAACGCCCACCTTAAGTAAAAACTTCTCTGCCGTTTATAAGAAATTTTGTCACTCGAAAGTTACAATTTGTGACAGAAAATGAAATAAAAACATAGAACGAACGTATTTAAAAAAAAATAGCAGGATAGAAATCAATATTTTGGGCCAACCCCATGCCTGTGGCAGGGAGGCCACTAAATAGAAAAACGCCATGGATTTTTTCTATAGCAGCCTTGTCTTCATGTTCAGAAAAATTGTTTAAGCCAATTGTGTTACCGAGTAAAGCAATTAGATAAAATTGCTTGCCATCTAGCTCGATATAAGTTCACCGCTGTCAGCAGTTTAGCATATAGAGGCCTAGATAAAATTAATCTCAGGCAACCACATTCTTACATCAAAACGGTGGAAAATATTGACTGATTTATGAATATAATTCTTAACCGTTCGCAGAACAAACACTTCTTCCGAGGACTTAAATGGACCAAAACAAAGCTAAAAATCAGTTTTAGCCCATTCAGATTTATTGGCAAACCAGCATGATCGGTGGGCGTTTACCTTACATAGGTGTTTTGTATAAAAAAAATACCTGTGTTAGTCATTTGCCTCTTCTCTTCATTTGTTCTTTTCAATCAATCGATCAAAATGAATGACGACATGTCATTGCGAATATTGGCTGAGATTGCCCCTAAGGGCTTCTTTATTCACAGACCTCCGGCACCTCGGCGGCCCCAAGACTCTCGCCTACATTGAGCTGTGATAGTCGCCCCTTCCCCCTTTCACAGAATACAATATCCACTACTAGTAACATACATTATCGAAGGCATATTTACACGTTAGTTTTATGATGTTTATTCCCAGTCCTTAGGTGTACCAGTCAACTTGTATTTCAGATTGTCGGCCAGACTATTTTACCATGACCCAAAGATTTATTTTCTATCCTGTCTGGGTCAAAGGGATGTTTTGGCTGCTTTTCAAAAACGTGTACATATAATCGACTTATGCTGCATGCTATACCAGACGTTGGAATTGATATACCGCTGAGACAATCTTGTACGCCTATACTAACAATATATCTTTCCAACCTACTCAAAAGCTTAATACTTATATAAGCCTACAAAACAAATATTTGAATACGTCCATGCACTAGCATACACATGAATGTGGAGAAAAAACATTGTGTGCCTTTATACCTGGTATAAAACATATGTTGGACATTTATCTAACGGGTCTAATATAGGCTTACATAAGTCATGGATGAGGTATGCCATGTTTTTTGGTTTTCTCTGTTGTATATAAACCAACAGACTGTATATACATTGTGAAATATTTTAAATGCGAAAAATTTAAATAATAAATTGAATTTTCACAGCTAAAATTGTGAAGAATTCTTAAGTGTAGGCACCATTAGAGGTAGGCCTATATTTTATTTTACACACTTGAATGGTTCCGTAGCAATCTTAACTTAAGGAAAATGAATAGACTTCGTGTGATGTTTGTTATGTTGTTGATAAAGTGACCATTATCAACATAGGCCTACATTCGTTGTTATCGAATAACATTATGTTTTTATAAAAAAATATTATTATTCTACTTTTTGTGAGCTACACACATATCATCCTAAACATCCTTTTAATGATGCTTCATTGGGATAATACAAAATGTGTAGGCCTATATGAAATATTAATCAAACAACATGTGGTTAAATTGTACAAACACACGTGGGAGTTGTCACATTCCAATAACACTTGTGCGAGGTCAGGGGTCATGAAACTGACAGTCGCCGCGTGGAGAGAGAAGATCACAACGAACACAATGAAATGAGACGGGGCCGACCTACATCATGTAACCATTGGAATATGTAAGTGGGATTGAAACTACTGCTGAGGTAATGTTCCTTATCGTGAGTACAATAGTGAGATTTACTTTCGCATTCAGTTTAGAGAAATTGTATGGACATGTGAAAAGTGCCGGCACACGCACATTGTTCACCTATTCCAGTCGCTCGTAACTTTATCTTCGGGTTTGATGGAGTTTGATATACTGTGTCGTGCACCTACATAATTCTCTTCCTTCAATAGCCGACATTGTGACACAGAAAAACAACAAACCTTAAGCTTTGTCTTTCATTTAAATCAAAGTTGGCCATGACACGGTCGATCACATGCCGGTCTTTAAGAAAAATAATGGCGTTGAGAAATGAAATCTCTGTTTTAACTACATGTAGTTGACTTAAGCTAAGGCGGTGTCATTCATAAGTGGTGCCCTTAGGTAGGCTACATCGGTATTTGGAACGAATTAAGATAGATTTAGTGTTTAGAATAACATGGAAAGTCCAAGGTGTAAAAGTGGCTAGAAAATAAAGTTAAATGTAAATGCGCAGATGAAGAGTGACACACATTCTAACTCAGTGAAATTGGGTCAAATGCACGGAAGCGTTTTGTTTCCAGGTGCTGTCGTTGTTCATCACGTTGTATAAAGTTATACATAACATATGTTCCATGCTTTAATAGCGGTACCCCTCCCAGTTCAGTATAAAATTATGTATGTGAACGGCTGCGAACACACATTTTTTGATAAAAAGTTTTTTTGTGATTTAAACTCATTTTTGATTAAATTTCTTAGCTTTTAACGGCCTATCTGAGTCTGACACGTAACTAGATAAATAGTCATGCTTTCATTTTTTGTGTGGACAATTTGAAAGTAAAAGGAAATGATAGATGGGATTATTATGTGATATGACAATTAAAGTTTGACGAAAATACGAATAAAACTGTTGCAAGTAGGTATTTTTCATGTGGCAACTATTGAGGTGGTCTGACATGCTGCCATAGAAGTGGAATAACCTTGAGTACGATGAAAATCCTCAGTTTAACAAATAAAAGTGTAACATACCTTCCCAGTCTCTCCTTTTTGGACTATTTATACATTGCCTTCTAAAAATATATCTTCATGTCATGTCAATTTCATTTAGTCTACACAAGTACATCTACCTTCAAAAATAGCTCGTACTCTCTGCTTTGTTTCTTCTTTGTGTGTTTTTATCTACCAAGGAACGAAAGGCAAGAGATTATCGTGAAGTAAATAATCAACATGTTAAGGGATACTTTACAGATCATTGCGTATATGTTTGGATTCATATACACTTATCTTCTATTTTTGGTTGTCTGACTATCACAGCAATCTGTCTGTCTGTCTGTCAAAATTATTTTCTTTTTCCCAGACATTATTTTACATCTGTTTGTTTGTCTACCAGCTAACTTTCTTCATCCATGTGTACCAACATATTTTTCTACACTTATGTGTAGGCCTACCAAATTACTTTATTTATCCATGTGTTCCCACATAAGTGTTTCCATCCGGTTGTAAAATTATTACTTTTTGCATCCATGTACCTCAACATTACTTACTCAGAAGTTATTCCATCCATGTATATCAACATTACTTTCTCCAGTTATGTGTACTAAAATTACTTTCTTCATCCATGTGTACCAACTTTACTTTCCCCAACCATGTGTACTAAAACTACTTTCCTCCATCTATGTGTACCAGTATTACTTTCTCCATCCATGTGTACCAAAATTACTTTCTCCATCCATGTGTACCAAAATTACTTTCTCCATCCATGTGTACTAAAATTACTTTTTTCATCCATGTGTACCAACTTTACTTTCTCCATCCGTGTGTACTTAAACTACTTTCTCCATCCATGTGTACCAGTATTACTTTCTCCATCCATGTGTACCAAAATTACTTTCTACATCCATGCTTACCAACTTTACTTTCTCCATCCATGTGTACCAAAATTACTTTCTCCATCCATGTGTACTAAAATTACTTTCTCCATCCATGTGTACCAGTATTACTTTCTCCATCCATGTGTACCAACTTTACTTTCTCCATCTATGTGTACTAAAATTACTTTCTTCATCCATGTGTACCAGTATTATTTTTTCTCCATCCATGTGTTGGCCTACCAACTTTATTTTCTCCATCCATGTGTACCAACTTTACTTTCTCCATCCATGTGTACTAAAAATACTTTCTTCATCCACAGGGGCTTAGCCAGAAATCAAAAGTAGGGTGTCCAAAATGGTCATTTTGCTTCACTTCTCAAATGAGAGGGTGTCCAATTTGACAGTTGTCCTATCTCCTGCATGTTAAAATTTCTTTAAACAGGGTGTCCAAATGAGGCAATTGTTAACTAAAGGATGTCCAGTTGGACGGGTGGATAGGTGTCTGCCTAAGCCCTTGGTCGGAAACTCCCACAAAAAGCACGTCTTCTGATTTGAGCTAATCACTCGCCTCAAATCAAATTAAAAGGCCCATTTAAAAAAATAAAAAATAAAAAATCCTCAACAGCTCAACACATCAAACTGAAGGCATTATTTAATTAATTCGACCAGCATCATGTTCACAGTTCAAGCTACAGGTAAGCGGTTCTCTTTGTGAAAAAAATTAGAGAAATCAAACTGACAAACCATTAGAGCAAATGTCCGCCATCAAGAGCACTCAACCAAACTTACTGAAGGATGGACAATGGAATTAATTTATTATTTTTGATTAATTGATAGATTAATTGATTAATGTTTTATGTCATGCTTAAGGGTATGTCACTTAAATCACTTTAAATGGCTGTGTATTCCAATAATAATTGACGCGAGCACAACCATAAAATGTGAGGTGTTTTGATACTGCTGGAAAGTTAAATTTCCTCCAGTGCTAAGTAAAGACAGCATTGCTACTCTCCAAACAAACTGCCCTCTGGCTAAGGGCAGTATGTTTGAAGAGTGTCAAGGCTGTCTTTACTTAATAGCACTGGAGGAAATCTTACTTTCCAACATTATTGAAATGCTTCATATCTTGGTTGTGCTAGTGTTAATTATTGTTTGAATACACCCTAGTCATATAAACGAAATACCCTTAAGCACGGCGTAAAGCATCAATCAATCAATCAATCAATCTGCCCTTAGAGAGTATAACACTGTGTATAAGCCCTTAATATTGACGATTAAAATTAGGCTCAATGCTATACAAATGGTTGAAATGTAAATTCAGAATCTGTGAGTTTAACTTTCACTTCATTCTGTGCCAGGCAGAATTCTGGGAAATGTCACTGGCAGAAGAGAATAATAATTTATCAGAAATGTGCTGGCTCCAGCTAGTGAATTTAAATGTTAATGCTATTTGTGAATATGTTATGTGCCTGTTACTTATAACATTTTATTCAATTGTTAGTCCGGGAAACCCTAACACCAGGTAGTATTTTGTTCATAGATAATGGCAAAGTCCTTAATATATATTGCTTTATTGTTTTAAATGAGACCAGACAGACGCCTGCTCATTTTGTGCCAGTTCACGTATATGTATCACAAGATATGTAAAGATTGAATGACAATGGACAATTCACACCTAGTTGTTAAGTTTAATGATTTGACCAGGAAGTGGACAGTGGCTTTGTTACGCGGGACATGTCACACTTCCTGTCATATCTCTCATTTGTAACAGCTGACGTCAATGGTGTAATTACTTACATGTATGCTATGGTCAAGTGTCTTTGTGAACAAAACAGCTGATGAATTGATGGACATTTGAAATACCCATACTTATGTACATGTATATCTGTCTGGGCAGCATGTGTTGATATACACAGGGGCACCCAAACTCTCCACATCATACCAATTTTTTTTTTCTAAGTGAATTCTATCTTTCCTCTTTCGCTGATTTTCAGAAAAACCATGGATATTTAGCTGTAATTGTTCAAAACTTGAGAAAATAAATAACGAATGTGAAAATAATTGTTCATTCTATCCATTGGCAATGATCAGCACTTTTATCACATTCACGACATGACCAGTGTGTGTGTGTGGGGGGTGGGGGATAGTTAATGTAAGGTGCCCACACTTTTGACCCCCAAAATACCCCTCTGCCTAAGCCCTTGTGAGCAGGGGTCGCACAAAATGGAGACTATCAGGGGTGGTTTGGAGTTATATTAGTCCTCATTAAGACCTTTTAAAAAACCAGACAATTGACAATTTCTTGCCATATGTGTATTTCAGTATCTTAAATGGTAGCCCTTCAAGTGATATTACATGTCATTCCAACCCAGACCTCCATCTGTATACATACTGATTTCTGAAATATCTTTCTAGGTTATATTAGGCCTGCGGCTGTGGTGTAACGATTAGCGAGTGCACTTTCTAACGCCTACTTCAATGTACCATTCATGGGATGGAGTCACAAGATGTGGCTCCGGCAATCGTGGGGGTGGTTTTTACGAGGTTTCCTCTTGGTTTTCCACCATAATAGGGCAAGGAACAGTGTGAAGTGGACAATCCGTCGTCATATCAGTGGAATACCCTTAAGTACAATGTTAAACCCCAATCAAACAAACAAACAAACTAAGCGAATTACCAATCGTACATCTGCTCAGTGGTTTGATACAAAGGCAAATATATGTATATATTTTGTGGCTGTTCTTTCCCTTTAATATTGATATATGTATATATTTTGTGGCTGTTCTTTCCCAGAGGTCCTCTTGCCGTACTCTTATAATGTGCTGTCAATGTTATGGACGTACTACTGTGAAAAGCTGTCTCTCTTGGGTACACCTGAGTTTGTACTCACAGTATATCATTGTCAGTTTGAGCATTTACCATGGGAGAGTTTACAACCTGGATTGACTGTCATTGATGGGATGGCCAAGGTAAAATACAAGCTCAGCTAATGAATGATTTATAAGAAATCTGTACTATTATTGGATACAGTGATCTAAATCTACCTCTCATGAACTGATATAAGATCTAAATCTTCTTAAAGTCGTTAAATCTTAAAGGATCTGTGTCTTTTATTACAAGACGCCAATACATGTACATACCAATTCTAAACAGTTTGGTTTGCAGTGTGAGGGAATTCTTTTTTGACCATACATTTTAAGGACTCTATCGTAAGTCAGGGGTCAAATTTGGACTTTTTCTTTTTTTTTCACTTTTTTAAAATCTCTTTTCAGAATCTCGATAATGCAAAAAGTTTGACAAAAAAATAATAAGTATTTTAGAACGGTTTTTTTTAAGATTCAAACTGTAAATTGCATGCCTCAAAGATTATGTGTACTGGCAGGTGGAAGGGATTAGCGTGATTATCTCACCTGAACTGACTACCTGCTGGACTCCTACTGATAGCCATTAATTAGGTGTGAACGAAATAAATGATGCTGACGTCACAAAAATATAAGACATTATTTTTTAAATTATACATTTAAAACATGCTTGCAATAAATAAATCTATATTTTACCTTTCCATTCAATTAGAAAAACATCATGTTTATTAAATTTATTTGGAGTAATTTCAAAACAATCTGGAGTTTAAATCATTTACACACATTTAGGCTGTTTTTTCCGTTTTCACTTTTCTCCTAAACTATGTCTGCTCAGTCTTTGGAATTTGGCACACACAATCTTAAAGCCATTATCTAAAAAAAAACGTCCTGCAGTTTTTAAATTTTTTTTTTTCGTTTTGAAGACATTTTTTCAAGGGCGAAATTTTATTTTTGAAATATATTTTTATCAATTGTGCAAAAACTAACATGAATTTAGAAAAACAGGTTGTCAGTTCAGGTGAGAAAATCTTGCTAATCCCTTCCACCTGCCGGTACACATAATCTTTGAGGCATGCAACTTACACTTTTTCTCTCAGATATACATCTTTATCTATACCGCCATTAACGGATTTCCGTTTCGGCATGCTAAGGTCTAATATCACACATCTATCACCATTTGGTTTTGGAATGGCATTGAGCAGCGAAAGTTTGGCAGGACATTGGAATGGGTTATCCTCAAAAGACCCTGCTGTACATCAACAGTACATCAAAATAATGTATCAAGTTTTCGAAAAGGCAAACTAAATTTTTCAAAGTTTTAATCCACCTGACAACCTCAACATGGTCATCTCATAATGAGCTTTAGCACACAGTGAGCACAATGTTAAACACAAAGAGATCTCAGCACACTTGAGCTGAGCTGAGATCTCTTTGTTCGCTCACATGTGCTGACCCCTAGCTCAGCTCACGTGTGCTGAGACCTCTTTGTTCGCTCACGTGGGGTCTCATACTTAATCTTGCAACCAAACCTGAATGGCAAGTTGAACAAGGCTACAGCCGTGTATACACGTAACACTCGAGTCAAACTCGTTAACACTCTCACAAGCCAAGACCCATGCATATTCATAGGAACAACCAGTTTGACTTTTACTACTGTAAGCAGCTCTATCAAATTGATTGTCCCTACCCCAATTAAGTTAAACTATAAAGGCAAGGAACAACTTAGTATGGATAGCAACTTCTTGATTTATTTCACACAATGTTTCTACATATATCTCATTCCAGAGATCAATTTCAACTATAAATGTAGCTTTGCTCAAATTGTGCTTTTAGGGCCCCTTCCCACGATGGATTTTGCGGCCTGTCAATGATAAACTTTATTTATTCTATATATGTTTGCAATAATTTTTTATTATTTCATTTACATTGCCATATCTAAATTTCAAAGAAGCATTGTCATTATGGTAAATTATTAATCACAACCATATACATGTATGAATCAAATGTATTAGTATAATATTAAATCTTGAAACAAAACCTATCTTTATTTAGTATACAGTAGAAGTGTCAAACAGTGAGTAATAAACTCTTCAAATGCTCTGTCCACTGGGTTTCAATTGGGAACCAGGTAAAGGAAAAAAGAAATAATTCCATTTGTTTTCCAATATGACCAATCAAGCACCCCATTTGCTAGTCTTGTTTTACAGGATCGAATATCAAAATCATGTACCTAAAATGTCTTTTATCTCACAAAGACCCATTATAGCATACAAGAGAAACAGAAATCTAAAGGACCTACTGGTTAAGTCGAAACTTCCCTCTGTATCAGACAGGTTGTAACACTCATTCTCTTTACATACATATTCATCAGTTAATCTATGTATCTCTGAAATACTTATTTGTAAACTGATGTATTCCTAACCCATGCCAAATATCTTGTTAGCTACATTTTTAACAATACATCATATAAATGGTCATTACCTTCTCTTAAGATGGCCTCCTGTAGTTTCCGTTTCTTCATGTATTGTCCCATTTAGTGAGTAGGATTGGCTAAGATGTGTTCTCACAACACCAGATTTGTTGTCTCTGACTCTTTGTCTGATGTTGTTTTAATCTAACATTGAATGGCCATAAAGATTCTCCTATGTATGATTTTGATGGTGGTAAGTAACACCTTTAGCATAGTCTGAATATTTTTAAGTTGTTCCTTGCCTTATGATACTTCCAACTTCTAAATGACACTTTAAAATAAACACTTAACACACTAATTTTTCCGATGCAAGAGCACACTAGATGCAAGAGCACACTATCGCTACATCCAGGAAATACATCTAAAAGATGACATTGCAATATTGAATTTTAGAAAGGCAATTATACCCTTTGAGCTCTTTATTTGTACTCTTCTATCTCTGTACATCTTCTCTAGCCAAGGGTTTTATATCCGAGCAACTCTGCATTACAACCCTTGGCGGATAACTCATGTACAATGGGACTCGGCTTCCAAGCGATTGATTAGATGCGTGGGAACTTCTACGCATCCAATCAGATATTTCGAACTTGTT
>JAVFBX010136886.1:0-15541 GCA_034783855.1 Mopalia kennerleyi
AGAAAAGCGCGTCTGAAACTGGATCACAGACCTAAATCAACACTGTATACAACTTTTGGAAATTTGTGGGTTTTTTTGTAATTGCTTGTCGGGCAAGCAGCTTTAAAAGGTGCATGACAGGATAAACCATGGACCAATGGTCGCCTATGGTATTGGTATAGTTAGTGAGGGTTTTAATATAGGTGAGATGGGATGAACATGGATTGAAAAGTGAATCTATGTAGTTATGTATTCGATGGTGAAAAGAAATTCGCTTCGAACGTATGTTGTATGGTTCAACCATCCGGATAGATTACTTTATGGTGTCTGTTTAGTGTCCTTTAGTTATCCTGTGTTTGTCCCGTCTTGTTTGTTTGTTGCCAGTGGTGTCGAGGGTGGTTTCCTTCGCCCATTAGGCTGGCACGTCGTAATATAAGGGAAATACCCTTGAGCATGACGTTAAACCCCAATCAAACAAAACAAAACATCAATTATCAGCAATCACTTAATATAGCCTTATTAAAAAGTAACACTCAATGTACACGTGTGCATGCCATTCTAAAACTGGGATTGTTATATTTAATTTAGTTGGAAGTTTATGACGGATGTCCAAATATTGCAGCCAAGGAATAATTTCTTTCTGTCAAATGTGAAAATGGAGACATCGCCCATTCCAAGAGTTGTGTTTTGTACTTAAACAACAAGAAAGAAGTAAAAACAACAAGAAAGAAGTAAAAACAACAAGAAAGAAGTAAAAACAACAAGAAAGAAGTAAAATAACTGTCATCTATTTAATGGGTCATATTGAACCTACGCTGATTCCTGCTGTAAAGTGATATATTTTCAGTGGTTTAAAAAATATAAAGGATTTTAAGGGCAGTCTTTTTTATACTTAATTGTCATTCTGCCTTTATTAACATGTACTAGTGAAGAAACATTGTTTTTCAAACAAAACATGTCAAATGGTAAAATTCTTTGAGTTTAACATTAGAGTACATTGATGTTAGTAAAATGATCTTGATGTCAGAGTTCAAACCCAATTCATCATTTTATTTTTACTCATTTGTCGAACATATGTATTCAGCTTTCAGACTTCTATTGGTTCATTTTCGTTTTGGGTTGTGAATAACTTAAGAAAACGGAAGGATGGAAGAGTGGTTGATAATTCAACCTTTTAGCTTTCTTTGCCCTCACCATCATCATAGAAATCTCCGCTCTGTTTGTCTGTTACTAACACAACGGTGTGAACCTTCCAGCTATTAATCAGTAAAAACATTGAACATAAAATTGTACAAACAGCGGGGGGAAAAGTGGTTCACAATAACTTTAGATTAAGCCATCCTTTTTTGATTGACAACACATTAATTGTGATAAATAAATAAATTTTTCACTGTCTACAATGTTAAAAATAAAAGCCGATACTTGAACGTTAAAATTGCATGTAACATGCATTTCTACAGTTGTCAGATGTCGCCATAGCATAATTTTAGAATAATCATATCTGTATATATGTTGTTAAAACGATAACTCTGCAACAAATTCTTTGTTTAACTTTAAACTTGAAATATAGTGAAATATAGTTTCCTCTTAGTAAGACAACATTAATAGTTTGTTACTTAAGGATACTCTAACCCCCTACAGAGTGTTTTTACATTTCGCCGTTTCACTTTTAAACTACTGTGAATTTTGCATCACATGTATATATATTCTGAATCGTTGTTTTTTTTGCAGAACAATAAAAAATAAATTTAAGAAAATATTTTCTTCTAAAACTTACAGAAAAAAATATTTTGCAGAGAAAGAACATTTTTGCTACCTCTTTTTCAAATTGCTACTTTTTTTACACAATTTACGTCAACTAATTAATTTTACATCAACGTATAAAACATTATATGAACCAATAAACGTCCATTCATTTTTTTTTTATTGCACTGTTGTGTTCAATGTAAAAAAATCACAAAAATGAGTCAAAATAGTGAAATTTCAACTTCTAATAACTATATATCTAAAAAACGAAAATAGATATTAAAAATCTCAATGACCTTTGTTGATATGAAATGTGCAAATGTGCAAAAAAAATCAGTTCTGTAGGTATAATAACAGCCGAGGAGTAGACATTTTCCTAAGTACGGTACACTGGAAAATGAAAGCAAAGAAAACAGATAAAAAGTAGTCGAAATGATGTAGTCAAGTTTTATGATCAAAGTTACCGGTCTTCTAACTCAAATTTATTTGATCGGGTCTGCTCCAGGATAAATATCACTATCTCAACTTTTTGAATATGCAATAATAATAAAAATGCAAATTGGGAGCTGAGGGCGGGCAGTAGAGTATCCTAAAACAACCTATAAGAGTTAAACTGACTGGATTCTACAAGTTACACTGAGCAGATAAAACTATTCAGTATCGAACAGGACATTACAGCTCAGTACTGTACAGTTACAATTCAATTCTAGAGAATTACTGCACAGTATTTCACAGAAAGGCACCATTCAGTACTGGTAAGTAGATGTCTTGCTGTGTAGTTTGTTATTTCAATTCTTTATTTCGTTCTAACTATATAATATGGCACCGAAGTGATCATAAATACATTAATATACATCTACAATCATATATTTCTAAAATAAAAATCACACTGGTACAGGGATATAGATTATTTAAAATTGATGAATCATCTTATGTTCTAGTAAACTCACAGAGACAAGTTTCTTAATACCTTTATCTCTAGTTGTATTATATCATATAACCTATATAATCATATATAATATATATCTAGTTGGTGGAAAAGTATTGATTGGTACTTGTTATTTCTTTAAAACAACCGATAAGAGTTAAACTGAGTGGATTCTATAAGTGACACTGAGCAGATCAAACTGTTCAGTACTGAACAGAAAATAACCGATCAATACTGTACAGTTACATTTTAATTCTGAAGAATAACTGCACAAACTCGCTCAGAACTCGTCTCCGAAGGTCTCGTACCGCCAGACCTGCCATGGCCTATACGCACTCCGGGGATCGTAGACATTTTTTATTTTCTGCCGCCGAATCTGAATAATTGTTGATAAATATGGAGCTAACCACGCTATACCACAATAATATGTATCACATTAACCTTTGACGTCTATGTGATACGTCCATATAAACAAACATAAACAATTTCGCAACGACTATACAGCAGATAACAAAACGCCTACTCGCTTCTCATGCCAGATCGTATAACTATCAGTTAGCTTGATATGAATGCTCGTTTGAAGAGGCGTGGATATATTTCACTCATCTGTGTGTATATATAGGTCGCTACACAAAATCAATACTCATTCACAAATCTCATTTCGACTATGAACTTATCAGAGAATGAACCGATACAAGGAGGAAGGTTTTTTACGTCAGGCACGCAATATAGTACAATTGAGATACCACAAATTACCCCGCCAAACGAGCAGGTAACTTGGGCTTTGGGGGCTCTATCTGGACTTCTTGTCTTAATCAAATTATTGTACTATATGATTAGTTTCGTTTATTAAAAGGAGAGTTTTAGCGATTTTCTCTCATTTGTATTCATAGTTCAATTCCTTGAAATAAAAGTAGTTAACTTAAAATGTATTGTGTTCAGATGTGCTTTGTCGTTATAGTTAAATACGACTTTTCAAAATTCTCTCCTTGTTATTTTACATTGCTCTAGATTTCTAATTTGTATTTTCCTAGACGAAATCCTTGAAAACCCACCACCTCAAAGACTGGTTCGTCAGTGTTTCTCTTATACACATGCTGATAATAATTGGTCTGACTGTATTCAGGTTAGTCCGAATTCTACAAGAAAATCCAGGTTCACCCGAATTCACCTTTAACATCGTCTTGCTGATCAATGCAGGTAAGGTAATTTCGTCTGGTATGTCTGTTCCCAACATCTTCTCGAGGCAAGGCGGAAAAGAAGATCGTCGCATTAAGCCTCTCTTCCTTTCTTACCTTGCCACCATAGGCGATAAAATCTGAGTTAGCTAGAGTTTACAACAGCTACTTTCGGAGGACCTCTCTTTACTCTATACCCAATCAGATTGTGGCTTTCTTAGATTAAGAAAGAGGTCTAAACACAGGATGACAAATAGGCTTTATATGTAATATACACGCACGATCTTAGTTCCATTAACGAGCCCTGACGACATCACAGACATGTCAATTGGCAGTGGCGCCAAGCTTGTTTGTTTGATGTGTAAACGCCTTTTTGAATAGTCCAATGGAATTTTGTGCCACGTTTTTCCTTCGAATTACAGCAAGGGATAGTAATATATACGAAGTCTCGTCTTACACATACTGACCCTTGCATAGGAAGATGTCCCGACATTGACACCCATATGTTATTATGTGTTTATTTAAATGTTTAGATTTGAGTGGCCAATGATAGATCAGGCGATTCTTGGATTTTAGGTAACGCGTATATATGCAACCAATTATAATTTACTATAGGGATCAGCTTATTTTAGGGTGGGGGTTCGAAACCTGTTTTAAGGAAATTATTGAAGGGTTAACAGATCAGGACAGAAGAGAATGGAGTAAAGTGAGGAGCAGTCAAAGAGAGCTGGGTTGAGGACAGTCTAGGTAAGAGAACTGCGAGCAAAAACTAAGGAAAGAAAGTAGATAAAGAACTGAACAAAGTAATAAAGAACGGGATAGAGAATTTAAGTAAACGAATAAGTGTAATAAGTTCTATAGTTTATCAACAATAGTCGTCTGTTGTCTCTCAAAGGTCTGTAAGTATTATTATTTTGTTATGTTGTACTTTATTAGTTGATTATTCCCTTGAGTAAGGAAAACTTAATTCCATCCACCGAGAATATTTTGTTTTACTTGATTACATTTAATTGCTCAACGGCACACTGCAATTCTGGGTATTTTGATTAATTCGAATATATTGCTCAATAGGAAAAAGGGGGATCATAAGACATATATACCCGTGTATATAGAATCACTAAGCTAATTGATCAAGGTGGGTACGTAATTATACATTTTTTTACATATGATTTGAATCACAATACTTTTCCGTTAGTCTAGTCTGAACCCTTGGCAGATAATTGATGTACAACGTGTGTTTTAACTACACACAACATGACGGATAAAGTGATCAATGTTATAGTTTACTCAACTTGTTTAAAGTTACATCCAACCAGCGTAGATGACCTATGTTGAAAGTCGTACTCCAGTTTTGACAGTTTGTTTAACTTTGTATAGCAGTGTTGGCATATATACGGAGAATTTGGTGTCTGTAGCGGTAGATACATGTCGAATAATTTCACAGAGTTGGTTGAATACCCCAAACAAGTTCGAAATATCTGATTGGATGCGTCGAAGTTCCCACGCATCCAATCAATCGCTTGAAAGCCTAGTCGCATTATACCGGAGTTATCCGCCAAGGATTGTAATGCAGAGTTGCTCGGATATAAAACCCTTGGCTAGAGAAGATGGTGGCGAGCATGCAGGGCCGGATTTAGAACCATATAGAGGCACTATATACATTCAAAAGATATTTGTGCCTCCATACATATGTAATTCAAAACATAAACAAGAATAAACCATACCATTTTCTTTTGCAAAATGAAACAAAATAACGAAACATGGAAACTAATGTCACACAAATCGACCTTAGTTGTCAATGTGTTCTTTAAATGAACAACAACACAATAAGCTAATTTAAGCATTCGATATGAGTTTATTACATGATTTTCATTCAGTAAAAGTCATTTCACAAATACGGCGAATACCAGCCAAATGCACGAATAATAGCCCTTTAAACTTTCAATTTATTTAGTTCTACATGGCTTTGTTCGTTTGATAATAGTTTTTAAGGTTAACTCACTCAAACGACAACTAGCAGCCCCACGGTCACCTGGCTTGTAAGTGTTTGATAGTAAACAAAATACGTTATTAAAAAATAGTTGTTTTTATACATTACACAATGTATAGTATAACTATAGATAGGGACAAATCCAAATATTTGGTAATTTTTTTTATTTCTTCCGTTATTGTTTATTTTTCTCGAATATATATTTATGTATCACACACTTTATAATTAAGATAAAAATAATTATGTTTTTAATAACGTATTTTATTTACTATCAAACACTTAGCCATGTGACCGTGAGCAGCCCAAATCAATGGCATAGAAAATCGTCAAGACGCCACAAGCAACAATGGCGAAAACCGTTTCACAAAGCTACCTTACGTTGAACGTAACTGTTGTGCAAACACTACGTTTTCAGTGAGAGTCTCGTGGGTACCGTACATTCATAAATTTGACATCCTTTTGACCTGGGAACATAAACCGTGTATTAAGTGAGGTCTTCGTCATTTCCTTTTAAAGGGAGTATTATGCCCTGAGCAAAGTGAATCTTATAACAATGACCGCTTAAATATATATTTGGCACTTTTCTTAACAATTTTTAAATATAAATTTTATGTATTAAATAAATGACACCCAAACCTTGTAATGATTGATATAATGCATATAACAGACATTAAATATAAATAAAAAACTTATTCCTCTAAAAATAAAAATAAATAGCAAAATTCATATAATTTACCCAAAATGTATTTCACTAGTATTGCTGTGGTGCACTCTTCCAACATTTGGTTGAAAACGACACGGAAGCATTTACAGTTCAATGCCAGAGATGTGAATTTAAACTCCCACCAATGGTAAAATTAATTTTTTGTTCGAGACAGGCCCTTATATTCATAACTTCATAAATAATTGCAAAACACACAATTAACAATCTAAAGGGTTTCAGCTCTAGGAATTGTATTACCCTGTTCTAAATTATTTTCATAAATATTATGATCAAAACAGGAAGCAAAGAAAACTCTAATATAACAAGTACCATAAAAAAGTATTCATATTCAAATTGGCAAACAATAACAGATAAATTATTTTGTATAAAAGTATAAAGCTATAAATAATAATAATAAAATTATCAAAAAGTTAACAAAATCTAACATTATTAGCCGTCACAGCTTAATTACTGCATTTGAAGTAATTGCATCAAGCATTCAATTACATTTTGCCGGCACAAGTGTCATCATGGAAGAACTGAAATGTGCAGGCAATTTACAAATACTGCATGTTTGATAATGGAACAGGATTTGTCAGCTTCAGACATTAGATGTTCAACGAGCTTGACGCTCGAGTTGAACATTAATTGATGAGAGTTGACATTTCATGATGTTTCTTCCAAAACATGCACCAATTGTGATAATATACAGAATGTACTCATGTTTTTGACATTTTCCATCAGTGGTAAAAAATAGGGAAAAAGACTTATGAACTGGGTTTCTTATGTACACTTTGACCTGAATAATTGGGGAGGTATCTTTGATTGAATGCAAAACCAATGTCATGCCTGATGCCCAAGTACATGTATCAAAAGAAATCATGTGACATTTGTCTTTATGTCATGTGACATGTTCTTGACCAATAAGAACATAACAATTTAACAGGGGGTATAACAAAAATGATATTTCTTTGAATGACAAAAGAAAGGTTTCAAACTCAACATGATTAAGCTGCTAACAATTTCTAGCAATTGACTATCTTCATAGACCAGTGACATATTTAATGATTTGAAAAAGATAAAAGTTTGTTCATCTAGAACTCAGAAAGTGTGAATCTTTTGTATTAATGACACCGTCTTCATATAAATTGGTTATTTGTTTCAAGCCATATTGTTTGACAGAAGGGTGTTTCAATGTCTTTAAGACACCCTGTTTCAATCAAATTTAACATAGGAATGAGAGGTTAAATTTAAAATGACACCCTCATGTATTTAAAAATCATGATTTCAGACACCCTCTTCTTGAGGAGTAAATTTTGTGCGTGTTATTTGGAAAATAAAAATAATTGCTTTGTGATTTACAAGTGCATGTGAGATATTGTTTAAACCTGAATTTGTACAATATACAATCATACCATATATCTTCTAAAATTTCGGACCCTTTAGAACTCGGACTGTCTGGGTAGGTGCCACAATAAAGATATTTTTCTTGATTAATTCCTGAGATTTTGTGTTACATTGGCTGACCTCTGAAAGAATTATACCTTGAAAATCTTGTAAAAATGATTTCTCAAGCAAACTGACTGCTTGATTGCATGATTGTCTAATTCCTTGATTGCTTGAGTGCATGATATCATGGGTGACTTAATAGCTTTAACGCATGATTGTTCTCCTTCATGATTGCTTGATCGAACAATTCTAAGGAATTGATTACGACTACATAATGGCCTGAGTGCATGATTGTTTGAGTTTGTCATGGCTGCTTGGATTCATCATTTCAATTCAATTGTCAACTCAAGCGTGATTGTCATGGTGAATTGATTGATTGATTAGTTTTATGAAAGCCTGCCTGCAGAAATGAAAAACAAAACCAGTTT
This sequence comes from Mopalia kennerleyi, assembly GCA_034783855.1. Taxonomy (NCBI): domain Eukaryota; kingdom Metazoa; phylum Mollusca; class Polyplacophora; order Chitonida; family Mopaliidae; genus Mopalia; species Mopalia kennerleyi. Next base: position 8,402 of record JAVFBX010136886.1, read on the forward strand.
ATGATAACTTGGGGCAATTTATACTATCATTTCCAATATTACTAAACTAATTTAAATTGTGTGGTAAAGAAAAGCTTTAAATACCTTAAAAACATTAACATGATAGAAGTAGACATAATCTCTGCAACCAAACTGCTCATTGTATATGAACAAGTAATTGCTTACTATCTGTTTTTGTCAATATTTATATGATTATGTGTATATCCAATCGCTTCAAGTTATGTCTATGTGGATCTGCTTGTATTGTTTATTTATGGAAGACTGATTGTACATGTGTATTGTAATGACCATTCATTTTATTTAAAATTAAAGTCAACGACAAAAAAACGACAAAAAAATTCCATAATTATGTTCGACATAGGAATTATAAAGAGGTACTGATATTTGCTTAGTCGTATTGTAAATATGTCATGTTGTTATAAATGTATGCAAAAATGTCAACAACAAAAAAAGAATAAGTTTTGTGAAACATGAAGATGAGCGTATGCCAACATGTATCAATAGAGATCATGGGTTGGCTTTTTAAATTTACTGATATTTCTGGGCTTAGTTGTTCATCATAAAAATTACCACCATATAACAGCTGCTTTGATTTCAAAAGCTAATCAGTGTTTATTACTTTTACACTTAGGGTTTTCTGGTTGGTTTGTCCAAAAGAGGATTTGCACCATGGATAAAAGGGTCAATCCACTCATTTCATGCACCAGCCCAATAAATTTTATGAAGTGATGTTTTCATAGTTATTTTACACATCATACCTGTGTCACATCATAATTATACTTGTAAGGTTAGCTTTCAGGTACAGTGCAGGTAACCAAAACATTTACCAGTACTTACATAGTACTATTTGATTTGTCTTTTTTACCAAATTTAATTTTAAGTGTGCAGACTCAGGAAGCTTGTCATCTTTCCCAAAAACGGGAAATTTAATAAAACTTTACTATCATAAGCACTATCAATAATTTAAATTCATATTTAAATTTGTTAAACTTTTGCATGTATAACTCCTGATTCCGTTAATATAGCGACAGTTAGGAACACAGCATAGAGAATCCAGAGTATGATTCCATAGGGTCGAGACATGCGGAAGTTGGAAAACGTCACCACAACAAGGGAGGTAAGCAAGGAAAGGGCCAGGAAACCCGCCAGAACATACTCCTGCAGCGTCACTTGAAGCTGTCGAAGGTAACAACAATACATAAAGAAATGTCCAAATCATTCAACTTTGAGAGTTATTGTATTTTTTTTAGATTTAAAAAAGGTAAATTATTTATAAAATATTTATTCATTTGGAGCCGGTTGCTCAAAGCTCAGTTAAGTTAGCAACCAGTTACATGACAGTGACATTCATTTCTCTGTGACGTAGCGTCAGCTAACTGGCTGTTAGGCTAACAGAGCTTTGAGCAGCCAGCCCCTGGACTTTATCCCTAGCAACAGGGCAGCAGGAAGCTCAGTCATATAACAAATGGTAAATAAAAGAGTTGAACCCATGACCGGGAAGTAGGATTGGTAAACCAACAAGCTAACCGCTATACCATGGCAGCAGGTCAAAATGACCAGACGTATTTGAACTTACACCATAACATATATGTGCAGGTAAATAGACAGTACCTTAAAGCTTCCCCCAACTTTGATCGTCTGTAGCGTGAATGGCAACCCAATACCAAGCAATAGATCTGGTGTCAGTCAAGGTCAATTCACATAGACATTTCAAATATTAGTTTGTTTGTGCGTTTGAGGTTTAACATCATACTCAAGGGTATTTCACTCATATGATGACGGATTGTCCACTTCACACAGCTCCTAGCCACAATTCAGTGGAAAACCAGGAGGAAACCTTGTATAGACTACCCTTGCGATTACAACAGCCACTCGTAAACTCGATGGTCAATTTCAAATAAAACCCAACTTTAAGTGTACATCCCAAGTGTACATCACTTCTATGACAACGGATTGTTCACTTCACACAGTTCCTTGCCCTATTATGGTGGAAAACCGAGAAGAAACCTCGTAAAAACAACCCCTGCGATTGCCGGGGTCACATTGTGTGACTCACTCATATACCTGAGGGTCGCTAAGCAGACTCGATCCTGCGAACGGTAAATCGAAGTAGGGTTTAGGAAGCGCACTCGCTAACCACTAAGCCACGGCCCCCAATGGGTAAAGGAAACCACCCTCGACACCACTGGGAACAGAAGTAAAATAGGACATAAAACAAAGACATCACAAACAGATGGGCTTCATGTTGCCCCTTAGGTCTGAAGTACCACCCACAAGCTAGGTCAAAAGGATACTGAACATTGGCCCCCCGAAGCACGCTGAAATACCCATTCTGGGATAACCCTGTCTGGCCATCACGGTGTCAGCTATGAAATCTAAAAACAACAATGTGCATGTAAATAGAAATGATTTTTCTGTCTTATCGGCGGTGGAAGTGGGGGGTGTAGGCTGAGCCCCTCTACTTACGAACAGTGCTGGCATAACCCCCCTCCACTTTGAACCTTCCTTTCATACCCTGGCACATACAACATCATTAACGCAATATTTCTCAGTTTTATGAAAAGTTTGAGTTCATGGAACGAACTCAGAATTCCCCAATTTGGCCAAAACATAGACCTTAACTACAACATGCTATTTGGTTACTGAAAAAATGGGACTTCTTGATTGTTTTGTTTGTTTGATTGGGGTTCAATACCATACTCAAGGGTATTTCACTTATATGGCGGACTGTCCACTTCACATGTTTCTTGCCTTATTACGGTAGAAAACCGGGAGGAAAACTTATTAAAAATAAAACTGCGATTGCCGGAACCACATTGTGTGACTCACTCATATACCTGATGGTCGACAGATGAACTCAATCTCGTGAACAGGGGATTGTCTTGGATTTGGTAATATTAATAAGAGTAGCAGCCTTACCCCCTACACTATTGCCCCAGGCCAGGAGAGTTAGCCCTAACACTGCATCACTCATGTTAAACACAACACCAAATGTCTACAACAAAAATGAAAAAAGTGTTAAAGCTTTTGAAATCCCATACCAGTATCGACGGAGTAAGGCAAACAAATAAAAACAGCAGCATACTGTCCTTTCAATAAAGGAAGGGAAAATAAAACTCTTGAAGAGACAAAAATAGATTCGGTTGTTTAATTGGAGTTTAATGTCGTACTCGAGGGTATTTTGCTTATATGCTGACGGATTGTCCACTTCACACTGTTCCTTGCCCTATTACCCTACCCCTTAGTCGATCATGGCCATGGCCCAACAAAAATAGAAAGAACACCACTAGATGTAATGAATGTCACATTTGGAATACATGTAATTTCAAAACGTCAAGACAATTTAAAAATTTCACCCAATGCTTTGTGGTTAAATAACCAACGACTAATGATCAACCTCCATGTTTTTAACGTATGGGAGAAAAATTTGACTTAATTATCTCCCTTGGCCAAGAACTGATTTTTGTACTATGACCTCATGACCTCTATATAAACTCAGGGTTAAACTAATCAGATTTCTAATAATTTTTATGAAATAATCCTTCTCGAAAAGAGAATAATATTGTATTTGAATGAAAGAATTAACTTTTTTGATGGATTCCTTGCTATAGGTTTAGTGTCTTACACAATGCAGGGGATTTTATAGACAAAAAAATATCATAAACTCAATTTGATATTGCCTAAAACTCAATATTTTGATTGCGCAAAATGCACTAATACCCAATTTTACCGACTTTTCGCCATTAATCCACTGTTAATTATGCATTTTATACCTTGCCAGTGGCCAAAATAAGCCAAAACTCAATTTTTCAAACAAAACTGAATATCAATTTTAAGAAAAACTTCATAATTTTCCGCTATTTTTCATTGGGGTATTCCCGATGAAAAAGTGTCTATAAAAACTCCTGACAATGATGTACATAGTGGCCGAGCCAGAGGTGTATAGTTTTGATCAAAGATGGCGGCATTATCAATCTGATGAAACTAGTATTCAAACTCTGTTTTCTCCTCTCTGTCTACATTTCAGTTGAATATAAAGTAGGTATCTATGTGCTTGGCTTATAAAGTTGAACATAAGCAATATTTGTTTTCCTTTCTATTTATAATAATCCATAAGGTTTTAGCATAGAATCAAAGTTTGTTTTTGTTTGTTTGATTAGGGTCATACTCAAGGGTATTTCACTTATATGACAAAGGATTGTCTACGCCACATTGCACCTTGCCAAATTATGATGAAAAACCAGGAGGGAACCTTGTAAAAACCACCCAGCCATGCGGAGTCACAATGTGTGAACGCTACATCGATGCGGGACAATTTATCGCATATGCTACCACTAAGCCATGGCTGCGGCCTCTAGAATCAAAGGTTAACAATAACAAAATCAGACAATATACAAAAGAAAAACGCATTTTTTTGATAAGTAGTCACCTACCTGTAAGATGTTGACGACCTCGTTAGCGATACAATAAATCCAAATGACAGCAATGAGAAATCCAACAAAACCAAATACCTGTGCAGGTAAAACAGATTAATGTTGATGTCGGGATTTCGAGATTTCAGCTAGTTTGATTGGGGTTTAACACTGTATGGAAGAGTTTACATAATGTTAGAAAATTAATTTTCCTCAAGTGCTACCAGACAGCATTGTTACTCTTCAAACAAAATGCCTTTTATAGCCAGATGGCCCGATTTCTTTAAAAAGATTTCAACAAAAAAGATCTACTCACAGGATGGTAAACGGGTTTGTTGTCGTTGTTGGATGTACAGAGAACAATGACTGCCAACACCAGGCTGATGAGAAGTATAAGTGCCCAGACTGGAAACACGCCAGCTATCACCTTGAAACCAACTGGACAACAACAACAATATTAGTCCTAAAATCAACCAAGGAATAGTTAAGCAAGCTACAAAGAAAGATACAGTCATAACTTTTTATACAACTCTAACTCGACTGACTGGTATTTAGAAAAATCTCTAAAAAATAAATGTTAAATTATAGCCTGGAATTGACAGACCGCCAGCTGCAATCAAATACTTTGTTTAACCAATCAGATTCTGCCATTGCCTATTTTCCCACCATTTAACCAGATACTTGTCAATCATTGGATCATGTGCTGTGGCCAGACTCAAAATCAACTGGATATACATATTCTGAGGACATATCTTGGCTTACTGAGACACCTCCCAGTAAGCCGGTGGATATGTTAAAGATTCCAGGTGAGTTTTATTTTGGTGGATTTGTTGTTATATGTCAACTCCCCTAGTCGACATATAACAACAAATCAACTGAAATAAAACTCACCTGGATCCTCTTTCACAAAGCGTCGTACGACAAATAAATATTGTACGATATTTTTACGCTATGGTTTAACATGACGTAATTTTATTGTACAATATTTATTTGTCGTATGACGTTTTGTGAAAGTGGCCCCTGGAATCTTTAACATATCCGCTGGCTTACTGGGAGGTGTTATTTTGTAAAACTAAACATAGATGCCCTCGCTGCCGTCAAAAGTTTGTAACAAGGACATTTCATAACTAAGAAGATTCCGTCATGTACCAAAAGTCAACAGAAGGACTCAAACTGATCACAAAGATTATAAGCTTTTCATTTAATTGGAGTTTAATGGGTATTTCACTTACATGACAACAGATTGTCCAGTTCACACAGCTCCTTGCCTGAATCGGGTGAAACACCGAGAGGACACCTCATAAATCCCCCCGCAATTGCCGGAGCCACATCGAGTGACTAACTCAAGATACCTGATGGTCCACAGACGGACTCGATCCTGTGAACGGTACATTCAGAAGGATTAGGAAGCACACACGCTACCACTGAGCCACGGCCGTGGCCCATTTGAGTCTTACTTGGAAGTACATGGAAGTAGAATCAGGAGGCCAGTGCTAATCACTTAGCCACAGTCGTGTGACCAGATAACAAAGAAGACCTTAGTTAAAGTGTTTTCAAACCTTTAGTGGCAACCGCTCCGAACATGGGCCCAGACACGAGCTGAAATACTTGGAGATAACGACACCAGTTGTGTTTGTCCTGGTCTTCATCTACCACAGGTACAGTCATCAACAACAACAACTGTACCGGGCTCTTTGAAACAAAAAGCAAGACAAAACCCCATTACCAGGATGAAAACTTTAAAAAAGGCATGGTATGGTTGCACAAAATCAGTTGTACTTGTCCTGTCTTGTCTTTGTTTGTTACCAGTGGCGCAAGCGTGATTTCCTTCATCCATTCTGAGTGAAATCTGCCTGCCATAAATCCTTATTTTCAAGAATTTTGTGTTTCAAAATTTTCCATTTTCCTATCTTTCCCATGTTAAAATGTCATTTTAACCATTTTGAGAAATCTGCCTTTCTCAAATGACAGATGGACAGGTCTCCAGCTAAGGCTATGCTCTCTCCAATCCCTCCGCTCTGCCACAATACAGAAAGAAAAATAATAAGTATACCTTAAATATTTCAAAAATTTTGGAGTATATCTTTTTCTCCCTCCACCCTTCGACATCTATAGGGTTAATAGCTTTCAACATTTCCTTCAGAGGACGCATTCGTTCAGAACGGCTGACTGGTTGACCATATCCCAGGAGAGGGCTTGATTCTTCATCTGAGAAACAGGAACATTAGCCTACTTATAAACAACTTCCTGTGCATGGTGGGAAATAAATTCTGGTATTTTAAACCATATTGATGGAGAATAAGATTTTACTGGGTTTTCTTCTTTTTTTTTTTTGTCAAAAATTTTTAAATAAAAGGCATCATTATACAAGTTTCTTTTAAGGCTTTCCTCTTTGTTTCTAACAACAACAACAGGGCCATCACTGGAAAAATTTAGTCCGAAAGTATTCCACGTAATATTCAACCAAATCCAGTTGGCGGCATTTTCAAAGGCAATGGCTGTTAACTGCCAAGTGATTCGCTAATCACTGCCACTCAGGTACAACAACTACTCCCTGTTATCGCTCTGCAAGCTCAATGAAAAAATAACAAGCTGAGTAGCTAGCAGGTCCACCACTAAAGGCTTTTTTTGAAAATATATGCTCATTATCTCAGTCAAATCGCCTTTTCCTACTTTTGTTTAAGAACTATTTTTTTTCTGCAAAGAGCCAAAAAGTAAACGTTATGGT
>JAVFBX010136994.1:0-15536 GCA_034783855.1 Mopalia kennerleyi
TATTATGTAGTGAGTTGGTTTTACTGCGCTGATTCTAGGCTTACTTGGAGCTGAAACCCATTATTTAACTTTTATATACACACAATATTTTCCAGTGTCTATAAAAGAGGGATTAATAACTTTTCCCCAGCCCCTACAAAAGAGTTTTATGTGCCGCACTCCTGTTTAATAATTATTATCTCCAAAATGGATAAAAGAGATGGAACAAAGATTGATGTACAGCCTAACAAGGCATGTCTAGGTCACTATAACCTAGTGGACGTAGTTGAGGGTTTATCATCAATCATCAATTAAAAAGCAATCAAATAGCCACGGATTTACTTTGCTTTGGTGGAATCTTTGGAAGGGCACAATATTGGGAAAGTCAACTTGAGACGTTTGAGAAGTTGAACAATCGATGGTAATCTTCACGTGTCATTTGTGTGTCATTTTTCACAATGATAGTTGATAGCCATTAGGTTAATATGATGTATTGCAGATGGTCAGAAATGACAACCATAAAATGTCAGTTCAAAGGAAATCGTTTATCATATCGGATTTATTTTTAGTAGATTGATTTCTCGTCTTTGAAATCCACAATAATTCCCACATGAAAGCAAAAATAATTTGATTTAAAAGCATCCTGCCGTATAACAGTGTTACCAGGCCGGTGCGAATTTATGGCCCTTTAATATGAGGGACAGGGTACTGGACGTTTTTTTTTTTTCAATAAGCGTTGACAAAAATTGTCTTCTTTCACGCGATTTGTTCGACATTTTACCAGAGGTAAGAAAAAACCTGTCCTCCTGTAAGTCGTTAACTGGTCATCTTGAGAAAACATCCATATCCAAGACCAGTTGACGAGGGTACAGGCTCTAAATAAGTGGACGAACATTCATAAAAGATAACTAAACTATTTAGTATATTGGTACCTGATATGGTTTTGTACTGTGTCCTCTGATGGTCCATATCTGTCTTGATTGGTTGACAGTGGCGTTGACGGCGATTTCCTTTATCCATTGGGCTGGAGTCCCTTGTTTTTTCTAAGTTTTTTCGTCTATCCGAATATAAAAGTTTTATATCCGTTTTGTCGCTTCAACCAAATCTAAATCTTCGGACTTCTCCTAAAGTTTGTTTCGAAATGTAGAATTTGCGTGCGAATTAAATAGTTATCAATGTAGGTCCTATCACTGTGTTTGGTGGACAACTGGCTTTATAACGATCTAGATAACTGTCCAGAACAGGTTAGGTAAACAAGGAGATTTAGTTAAATTAAACACGAAATGCCTGATTTGTTTTTTGTTCGATTGGGCGTATATACTGTTCCTCACTTCAAGACAATCTCAACCTGCAGCACAAAATGCCACCAAAATGAGATCCTTTTCATGTTTGTCCTACATCCGCGGAGTCCCAGTGTTTACACTGTTTATCTTATATTAAGCGGAAGACATGACACGTAGTTACTCAAAGCGGCGATTCGCAGATAATCACTGATTATATTTCAAACCATATAAGAAACTTACTTTCGAATCAGTAGGAACTATAAAAAGTTGTCAATCGTAAATAATTGAACGATAACCATCACTGTATATTTGTAAGATTTCTAGATCCGCTGCTCTTCTCTTGGCTCTTCGTGTTTGTGTCTTACGATATTTAACTAAGACTAGCTATTCCTTGCAATGTAGTTAAGATTGTTCATTCAAATTAGAGTTCTATATGAGTAAGCAAAGGTTGATGGATTGATTATTGTATTCCGCCACATTTAGCGATTTTTCAGCAACGTTGTGGCGACTAAGCATTGTGCTAACTGCAAAGTTTATCAGATCAAATGGTAAAGATTATTGTGCTTTAATTTAAAGTCAAGATCTAAGACATTTGATTAAAGGTTTTGTTCACTTTAAAATGCCTTACCCTTGTAATGTTAGAAGAAGATTTTACACATAAGTTTACACATAAGTCCACTTTTTATAAAAACTTTTAAAATATCCACGGCACAGTGTAGGCCAAATACGATTACTGATGTGTTAGAAATCAATCTTAACACAGTCAGTAATCCACGACACGAAGTGCCTTTCCGAATGGTAATAATCATTAATAACGACAACTGCATGCATCTTTAAAATTTAGTACAAAGCCATTTATTTCAAAAGGAACGTACATTTTGCTACTAAGTCTAAATCAATCTGAAGCTCGTATTAATAACTGGTGTGGCTTGAATAATTTTAACTGGCCCCATCGACCGGATGTCATATCAGCTTAAAACCCCCGTTACCAATCACCTTCATATCGATCCGTCTTGTGAACACCGACTTGAGACAGTGTGGGATAATAGTGGGTATTAAGCGATTACAGTTCTGCATTGACTTCTCCATGGCACCGGCATGCGTCTTATAATCGGTGAATTTACTTCTGACTGTTGTCAATTGACATCAAATAAATCTGGTCTCAATGAAAGCGTTGAGACAAAGAAGGGTTTCAAAGCGTATTCGAATCTTAAACATTAGGAGACTACATCCAGAGAATCAATGAAATGAAAGGCACTTTCTGAAAGACATTATCTCAAGCATGTCTTTCTTAAGCCTTCAATTGACACAGGCTATATCAAATACCTTCTTTGTGTTATGTTGATGCATTATATTTAAATTACTTACTTGATTGGTTGGTGTTCAGCGCCATGCTAGGAAGTTTATTCATCCAATATGACGCCGTGCCTGCCCAATAGGAGAAAGAAGTCCCCCTCTGTACTATTGATAGAAGACAAAGACAAAGACACGACAAGCACAAGAGGCAAAAAAACAAAAACGAAACAAAAGAAGATTTTTTTTTTCGTGTCCATTAACTCCGAGAGCACTGGCAACATGAATCCCCAATGGCACTATACGATATTAAATGATACGGTTTGTTCTCCATAAATAAAATTAACCAATGAGAATTAAAAGTTGCCTGATACAGATAGAAGTTTCTTTTTAAAAATAAATTCTTTGTTTTTGTTTATCGTGTATGCTGTAATGGGCCTTTATGAGACAGGAGGAGACATTTTAGGTATACACAATTTTAATATTGCTGTACAAGGAGACTAGCAAACCGGGTGTACAAAGAGACTAGCAAACCGGGAATACAAGTAGAGTGGCAAACCGGGTGCTAGGTTCGTCATATTGCAATACAAAACGAGCTATATGAATTGGTTAAATATAATATTTATTAATAAAAATGTATTTACATAAAATCGAATATGTAATAAATTATTTTCGGAATATTTATTTTAGTAGACGTGTTTCATCTTTGGAGTGAAACAGGGATGCGGTTTCTAGCCTGTGGAATGCAGTTGGTATATTATACCATTAAATGGCACCAAGAAATGTGAACAAGTAGATTATATCAAGGGGAAAATCGCTACCCCCCGTGTGGCAGAAAAGTATTCTCAGTTTTGTCTCTGTAGCTCAGTCGTTTTTTTAAGCTGCTGGCCTACCAGCCGGATCTGAGCCTTTGTAGCTCGGTTATTTTAAATCTGTGACTGTACTAGCCAGATCTGAGCCTTTGTAGCTCAGTTGTTTTTAAAGCTGTGACTGTACTAGCCAGATCTGAGCCTTTGTAGCTCAGTTGTGTTTAAAGCTGTGACTGTACTAGCCAGATCTGAGCCTTTGTAGCTCGGTTATATTAAATCTGTGGCTGTACTAACCAGATCTGAGCCTTTGTAGCTCAGTTGTTTTTAAAGCTGCGACTCTACTAGCCAGATCTGAGCCTCTGTAGCTCAGTCGTTTTTTAAAGTCGCTACCCCACTAAACAGAGACCCTTGGTTTGAATCTCGTTCATATGAACTCACTATACCGTAACATATCTTTAATCTGATAAAAGATTCTTCCAATATCTTCTATTTGAACCATAAAATATGATTGTGGTATTGGCCAAATCCTATGAAAGACAATAAAAATCGAACTTTACGGATTTGACACAAAGAATCTGGATTTATTGTCCTCACTTGAAGGCGACTCACTTGGCATTGCTGTGAAGAATTAAAATTACAATACAGTGCCAATGTAATGCCTGGCCTTGTCGGATGAGAAATGGTAATTGTGGACCTATGTGTCAAAAGTTCATTTATATCAATCGTTAAGCCGGGCAAGCGGTTATTTCACCAAATTGATTTTCCTTCTCACGGTATTTCTACAAAAACAATCATGACAAGAATTTCAGTTCTGAGGAATTAAGAAACAAGTTATGGTATGTTAATAATACAGACGTTCCACAAGACTGATAGGACGAAAGACTAATTTCCGACCGGAAGCCAAGGATCAATCGTAAGAGTCGGGGGAATTCCATTAATGTCAGATCTTACGAAGAAAAATCAAGGTAAAAGATAAAAGAATGACGCAATAGACTCGACTTGAAACATGTCATTGTAAAACTAATGAATTGATTCGTGATTGATTCTTCTTCACAGTCACAGAGATCGTGTCTCTCCTCTCGATAGCATTTCCTGTGACATTTCACGTTCAGGATAGAGAATAACAGCTCGTCAGTCCTGTAAACAAAATGAGACCATCCACCTTGATAATAATAAATTGAGTTAAATAATAAGAACAATGGAATCTAATTCAGACGGAATTCAGATTAGTATTTCAAGTGCTATTAAGACATTGAGTACGAGAATAAGTAATCGTGACAGTAGATACAGACAGTTTATTGTTTTGATACGAGTACAGTATGCTAACATTACTTTCATGTTTACTTTTGTTGACTTTTATACTCTAAACATATACTTTTTCTTGAAGCTGTAAGTGTATATTTTTATTTCCTGGTTATTTACTCATCATTTCAACCAAGAAACACGTACAAAATATGCCATCGAGTTGTGTAAAAAGATGCAAACATGTCTGCCATGTACATCACAGAACTAAGACATTATTGTGTGATCCAACTTTAATTGAGATATCGATAGTCAAGTCAGAAACATCAATCATAAAGTATGTTTATCACCGCAGGTGTCCGTTTAAAACAAGATTTCCAGTAATCCTTTGGCATGGCGTGTTAAGTGTTCTTCTGTATTAAATCTGGTGACAACCGTAAAACCAATGTCTGTGGCGGATATACGGTGGACCAGAGCGGACTGGACCTCCGGACCATCGTACACATATAGTTTAGTATGAGAGGGTTTAATTAAAAGTGATTAGAAACACATCTGGTCAGTCAGCCGCCCTCAGTTACATCGATATGGCCGTTCAGATTCGCTCTGATGCAGGTAGCTGCAGACAGGGACAGAAATCCATTGAAATTTACAAACATACCTTGATAGTCGTAATGTGAATGCTAAAATTCCTGCTTGAGCCAGTGATTTATTTTCTGTCCCCAGAAGACAACTGCCCACTTCATCCAGGAATAAACTGATAATGGTAATTTGTGCCAAACAACAACTTACAAACATATCACTACAACTTAACTGTGTTGCACTACATGGGTACATTTATGCTTTGAAACAACAACCTTGTATTCGTTGTCGTCAGTGGCCCCACATGTTTATTCAGTTAAAAATACACGATCATGAGAAAAATAATAAAATATCATAACAAGGTGTTTATGGTTATACAACTTCTGGGTTAATAAAAAATATCATAACAAGGTATATATGGTAATACAACTTCTGGGTTTATCAAAAGTATCATAAGGTATTTATGGTTATACAACTTCTGGGTTTATCAAACAAGTTAATTAAATACCATCAAATGGTTAAGATGTTCCAAACTGTATCGTGTTTTGTATTTTGATGATGACATTAACATGCACACAACGAAAATAACCTCGGAGTTCGACCATAACCTGCTTCAGTCTGCGATATATCATAACAGGTCTGTTTTCTGTTTTTTCCAGCTTAAACCGAAAATGCAATCGAACATTTTGCGCGCATTTAATTTTATAAAAATGTTTCTCTTCAATCAAACGCCTAAGGTCACAACATAAATAAAATTGCACAAAATTATAATAAATTGATCAACTGAAATACATACTAAATTGCGCACATTTAATCCTTGATAATTTGTTTCATCAGGGGTATTGCAAATTGACATGAAACTGGGGGAAAAAATGGAGTTTAGTATTTTTGAAAATATTATTTACATGACGAACAACAACAAAATCATCGAAAATGAACGCTTCAAATATTCTTAAAATTGTCTCTTTTATTTTTTTATCCCAAAATTTCAGAAATTAGTTTATATATTTCGTTGTTTTGTTTGATTGGGGTTTAACTCCATCATCATTATTATTATTGTCATGTGACTAAACTCACATGAAGGCGTGCCAGCCACTTGTGTGAACGAAAACACCCTCGACGCCGCTAACAACACACAAAGACAAGACGGGACAACTACTGGACAACCACAGGACGTAATACAAAGACGTCACAAACAGATCGGCTTCCTGTTCCCCTTACCTCTGGATAAGGAAAATGGCAATAAAATTGGCTCCCGGTACCTTTAAAATTTGTTTAGTAGAGAAGAACAGGGTGACATTGTGACCGGCAAGAGATTGTCAATGAACTACGTCTGAGTAGATCAACAAGACATTTCCACAAACTCAAGTCGGAACGTAAGGTAATGTCAGCTTGTCTTAAGCTGTTCGTAAAACAGTTTGAGGAAATTGCCCAGCCTAGTTATGGTAATGAGTTTTGAACGACATTTAGAAGTGAGAATAACTAATATTTGATATGGTTATGGTAAATGAAGACCAACCCTTGGTCCCATCTCGTGAACAACTAGACCCTTACCCATGCCCCCCAACCAAAGCCCCAGAACAGTTGGTACCAGGTTCAGCTAAATGGAGAGAGGATATTTTTAGTAGTTTCCATGACAGCACATTACATCTGACATAGTTATTGAATTAAAACAGCCGACAAGTTGCTGGATGTTAGAAATTAAATTTAAGGCGGTAATAAGTGTGTAGTGTCGACCTTTTCACTGTGTTGACAGTACCGGGCGGATTACTTATATAGATACAGGCCATGGTCGGGTTTTGGTGAGTTCCAACCGCTTATGAGAAACGTCCGCTGAATTTGAACTGAAAGTTTCATCAAAAAGTTATTTGATTATAGTAAACTGTCAAAGATATTTTAAAAGCCTCTATGTTTTTTAGCTTAAACCATATGTTTCAAAGGTCATCGTGAATTGATTTAGTCATAAAGACCACCATGATCGGTCTCTGAGTCGATATGTCTTGTCATTAACATGGATTTGTACTCACCCATCGTGGTAATAGAATCTTTTGTCTTGGAAGGTACCAAATAGCACTTGTACACGAAGGGAGTCTAACAAAGGTCAATTTAATGAACGGGGGTGGTTGTATCGGATCAAATTGATTTATTTTCGCAATCTCTTCAACTATGAAGGCATTAAATTAAATATTGAGTTAAAGCATTGCATCTCGTTTATCTTCTGTTCAAACATCCCATAGCAAAATGCCTGAATCATAAGACTCAGCCTTTCCTAGCCATTTTACATTAAGTGTCTTGCTTCGCCAGGTTGAGCAACATTTTGCATCTCCATAGTTTCTCATTGACTTTCCCATCGATTACAACGATAACAAATCGAATAAATGGCTGAAATCCCAGATTATTTACATTTACATATGTTGTTATTTACTTGGGGACAGACCTTAAAAGTGACCTTTCACTTCACTTGTAATTATATTTAGCAACCAAAATGAATTAGTTTTATCTTTTGAAGTGCTGATTACATGGCCACTGTTGTGCTTAATTAGACGTAAGCCAAACTGACTTAAAGATAATATTTTTAACGATATACAAAAGAAGTTTAAAAGAGCTGATGTCTAGATGGCTGCTATAAAGTGGTTACACGTCCCGTCTGAACAATCTTGTAGTATAAACACTCCCTCGAAGCAGCGGTTAATATATTAGGGGTGTGTATGTGCGGCTATTTACTTCACAGGGTCTTATTATGAGATAATTCCATTTAAGAAACATCCCAACAAAAAGAGATAAAAGAGGGAACATGATACATCATCTGATTAACTATGTCTGGGTCACGATGACACAATGGGTCCGACGTTGTTCCCGGTTAATTATATATACCAGTCATCAATTTATAAGCAATGGAAGGACAGGTAATCGAATGTGTGGTAATTTAACTTCCTGAAAACGTTGACGAACACTACATCTGCGAGGCTTAAAAAATAATACAATTGTTGGTAGTACTGCAATATGTTTAATGTGTGTGGCCTTTCAATTTAAGTCATTAGGCTATTCTAGTAAATGTATAGGCTAAATGTATGGGGCAAGGCGGTTTTGAAATACATCGTCAAAAGAAGATCTCTAGTGTTCTGTTTGTGTTATCAAGTATGTATTAGTTCACACATGTACATTATCCCATCCATATATATAACTATTACAATAAAGATATGTGGAGCCCGTGATCTTTGGTCTGATTATCTGGGTTATTGTTGAGACATGCGCATCATCAGTTTTTAATATGATAACTCAGTGTTTTTAAATTAACAAAGAAGTGACTGTATTAATAGACTATATCGCTTTTGTGGACTGTAATTCAATGTAGCTTGATATGGTACTTAACTTGACATTTTCTTCCTTTATTCCGTTAGTCTGCATCCTTGGTAATTGAGGATCAGTGATTCTTATTTCTATTTCGCCACAAGCACTGCTTAGATTAGTTTAAGAGAAGCGAAAGCTGAATGGTCGTACTGAAACAGTATGATCGCTACATAATTTTAGACAATAACAGTCCGGGTTATACATTCTAATAGTTTTAAGGTTGATACATAATCAACAGATGTTAATGTAGTGCCAAGTGTGAAAGGCGAACCAATACTTACGCTTCATCCTTCCAGTCAAAATAAATCATTTACAAAAGATGTTAATTGGCAAATGTCTTCTCAGAAGACTTCAGATACTTCAGAAGACTTGGGTTACTTCACAGAATGCAACATAAGTCATTTTGGCATTTAACGTCTTAACAATTAAATGAAGACAAATAGGGAAAATGTTATAGTATCTCTTTGATCGTGTATGCATGAAGTCTGTAATAGCGACATATAGACACGGTCACATTATTTGTGATAGCAGCAGACTAACAGCTCTTTATATCATTTGTCATGTTAAGATTGACGTGATTCCGAGTGTGACTGAGCACGAACAAGTGTGTTTGGCAGTGTTATATTGTTGTATGACAGTTCATTAACTGTCCCATTGAAGTATCGTAAATCATCCTTATGGATGGAAAACGCCACTTATCTAAAAATCAACCAAACCCCCGATTCTATCGATATTTAGGGGAAGAATGGCAGCCTTTCCTTTGTTGAAAAGGTGCCATTCTATGGTGGGGCTATGTCGATTGGTGCAATTCTCATTGGCGTCATATAAATCGTTATTCTCTATAGTTATAAACATATATACGTCAACTAATATAGCTAAACTTCTTGTTATACATACAAAATACTCTTGTCTCGTCTTCATCATTTACCTATACAGTAATTCACAAAAAATTGCGATAGACTTGTCGCATCAAGGATATTCACCGCCTAAGTTCAACTTTCCAGCATTATGTTTATGTGCCGTACTACCCATGGGACCTGTGTCAGATGAATCAATCATAAACATGAATTAGTCGTTTTAGACTTTTAAGAATATTTATTCAGCTACAGATCAGTAGCTTAGAATGAAATATATTGTCCGCTTGGTCGCTGACAGTCAGATAAGTAAAACTCCTTCGGGTGTGAATGACGGGAAACCAATGCCTGGTTTAGCAGCGGGTGCATAGTGTATTACAAATGATCCACCAGAGATGAATGATCAAGACTATCCCCCAGTGCGAATTGGTTGATAGCTAGAAGAGAAAATTATTCTCAGGAGTTTGGGGGCAACTATAATCTGTTTATTCAGTCTAAGCGGAAACAGTTATTAACGAACCAATGATTGGCTCTCATTAAGGCAAACAATTAAGATATTAAGAGGAATCTGTGTAACCGCCCGCCGGCCCACCCACAGACGTGAATACATAATTCAATCTTACGACAGGCGCATACAATTGTTTATAAATTTGCAAAGGTAGTAATGGTTATGCATTTATCTCCCAATGGGTCAAAAACAAAAAACATGCAGTTCAACGTTAGAAACGCTGTTCTTCAAAGAAACTTGAGGAAACATTGTATATTATAAACAATACGGAAGCATTCGATGTGTTATTGGTACATAACTTTAGATCATAGATACCAAGCAACTGGAAGACAATATACAGTTTCGTTTCGAAGATTTTTTCTTATACGATGATTAAAGTAAAAAATAAATATTAAACCCGATCGGGAAACAGTCGAAAATATGGCAAAATATGACATCACGCGTGAGTTGTAGCTGTTATTTATGTTTTGTTTTTGTTTCTGTTTTATTGCTTGGGAAGGGGAAAGGGGGCGTTCACCAGTGATTACAGTTAAAATAAAACTCACGATCTCCTCCGTCGTATAGTTTTTATCGGACTTCATTTTATTTTGCCGATGAGATTCTAACACCTCTAAGTGCTAATACCTTTGTTTCACCAATACCTCCAGTTTTTGTTTCACCAATACCTGCAGTTTTTGTTTCACCAATACCTGCAGTGTTACTCGAATACTTCAAACTTACCTAACCGACATGATGCAATTCAGCATAAAACGTATTCTTGCTAATCACCTTAACGTCCACCTTTCGTGTGAACTCCGGGTGGACAGCGGCTATGGTTTAGAAGCCATTAACAAGATTAACAACGAGTCTTTTTCGCCACAAGTTTATATTTGACGGACTGTCAACTGAGTTTTACAAGGCTCTTTCGTGATCAATACTTTAAAATAAAGAACGCTTTCACAGCGTTGGCTAATCCGAAACATTTATGTTTTCTGCGATAAGATGAAAAAAATAGCTGTTATCAGTAAGACATTCTTTGCTAAAGCCTGTACGAGACTCAAGATATATCCATTTTCTCAAATGAACATTGTTAACGTCAAAACCCTTAAGATAAGTGCGTCAAAAGTTAAACTATAATAGAACGCAATATTATGCAATCTCCTAAAGTTGATTTTCCGATAACATTTCTTTTGAACACTATTTTTTAAAGAACAGTGATAACTCCCGTTTCATTTCAAAACGGCTTTCCGGTTGAGTTGCAAAGGATTATGTCAGGCCTTGTAAATTGCAGAGACGTTTCTTGGAAACATATCAGTTCAATTATAACGAATTCTTGTACGAAAACAAAGGATCATTTCTAAGGGTCTCAACAAAAAACTAAATTTTAACTCAATAATGTTACGAAAGAGCAATGTCTTGCAGGCAACAGATTTCGCCAAGAAAACTCATTTTATTAGCTGATGAAGTCTTATTCATATTGGACTCAGAGTTTGTGTCTAGTTATATCGAAGACAATAAGCATGACAAATTTTATAAAACATACACTTTAACATTAGCAGATGTAAGATTCTTCCTTAAAGAAATAAACCGTTCTGGTTCTTATTCATTGATTTGGAGAATGAGCTGATTAGTGCAGACCAGTTTGAGTTTAGTAAAAACGAAAATGACACACGAAGAAAAGCAGATAAGTCTGTTTTCTAGCTTGGGGTGGGGGGAGGGGGGGGGGGAATTCTTAGACAAGCACGATAATGACAAAAAACATTGCTCTGAGGCATATGAAAGTACAAGCCAATGAGAGATTGCTTGACGACAAAATTATACCCCAGGTTGACAGGATGCGACAAATTGTTTGCTGTAATGATTTTAGGTGGCCTGAAACTTGTTTTATGTTCCTCCGATGAATTTCTCACCAGAATTCGGAGAAGAATCCAATATAAAGGTCTCAAATGCAGAAGACAAATCGCACGCAAGTATAGTCTGGACAATCTACCTGAACACTCGATCACAAATGCTTTGCCTTTCGGATAGTTTAGTCTTTGAACAGAAACTTAAACAATACTACAACATTGACTTTATACTGGTGGCATGGTAACTAATTTCGGGTGCAAAACAATGTTACGATTTTTGCGTTATTCACGGCAACACGACAATATAAGTTAGAAATATGATAAAACATTGAATGCATCAATGAATGTATTTGTCTCAATCTCGAGATGTTAGACAAAACTTTAAAATTAATTCCATATTCATTTATAATCAGTTATTCCGCTTTATATCTTTAAAAATGCCATTACTTGTTTGCGGCAGGCAGATCCTTACCAACTTATTTCCAACTTCACAATACTTTCGTAAATATGTGTCCTGATTTAGCCGAGAGTGGGGAAGCCGGAATTGTTTCCGAATCTACTTAGAAATATTAAGGAAGCTGTGTTGACGTACCCTGTGTCATTTGCGTGACGTTATACCAGATGGGTTTGGACAGACACGTCCATTTTGAGACAGAGATGTCCTCATTTTGTTTTAATAGAAACAAAATGATAGATTCAAAACGACCAGTCCCTCTGTAAAAAAAAATGCATTGCTGTCTTCCTTTATAAACATGGATTCAATCTAAGTGAGAGGGGGAGGGTATTTGAGGCTTGAAATAAGATGACGACTTGTCGCTACAGTGTGTTGCTGTCGATTCTACGTTTGGTCCGTTGTAACTGAATGATCTCTTCTGTGTTTCCCTTATGTTCAAGACACAAGCTTTGCTTGAGCTTGCCACACTCTGAGAGTTAGGAATGATTTGCAACTGATTTAACGAACATAACTAAAAAAAATCACACCAACCCCTTACCTTACTGTCTTGTTATGCCATTTCCGTTTAAAAAGTTATGGGTTTGAATGGTAAACCCCATTTATTGGAGCGAAATTGCACTTTTCAAAAGTTGAGAATTCTCTCACATGGCCTTACGTGTAAACAATATAAAGGAATGATCTCCTTACATGAGCACATTTGCCGCCTCAATATTCGTGACATATCACTCGTCGTGTTTCGTAGATACCCCCGGATCAGAGCTTCTAAGGTAAATTGTACTTGTTCTCTTCGGTAAAATGCACAAATAACTGCCGTTATCAGGTTAAGAAACCATGTGACTTGGGAGTTTCTTTCTCAACTTCACTGCACAAGGGGATAGTTCACCAAGCAATCCTGTTCAGGTTATAAATTCATAATTTTCTGCGTAAACAATGTTTGGATTAAAGTAAAATATTGTTTATTTATTACCTGTTATTGTTTACATTGCAGTATCGCTAAAATTGTAGTTGTAACTGCCTTATATAGGACATATTTAGGCACTGCTTGCGACTTTGAGCAAAATATCACTTTCGGGTTATTACTTGAATTTGGACTCTGTATAAGAATGAATGTCAGATTTTGAATAATATACAGAGCCGAATTATATGGACTAGGTCCGCTGCTATCAATAGTTCGACAACTAGCTTTGTCTTCCATTTTATATTGTCAGTCACAACACTATCAGAATCAAGTAACGAGTAATGATTACGTACTCTATGATGAATACAACCACAACAACCAAATAAAGAAATTAAGTAGCAGGATTGGGTGTTTTAAGTACATTATAAAGGCAATGGTGTTGTCACATTTTTACTACATTACCAATCAACGTGATAGGAGACTGTGTAGTTAAACAGCCATAGTTCTTAAACATTATCATCGATGCTGAAACCATTTAATATAAAATTGATTTGTCTTTGGTCCTCTATTTTGCTGTCAACTTTTTAACGTGGCGAGGAGAACGCTGCACTACTGGTAAATTTAAAAGCTACGTATTTTTTACTAACTGTATAATTTTTGCAATGAAAATTATTTTTATTTGATACCATTGTACAACTTTACTTGATTCTGTCAAGATATCCACATTTGGTAAAGACGGCATCTGATTTGACTTCTTTCAACATTGATGGAGATTTGTACTCGGTCATATTGATAATGGTTTCAGATATCTTGGGAGATACCAAATAGCTCTTGTGCACGAATGCAGCCATACGTCAATAGACTAAGACTGGGTAGAACCTTATCGGATTAAATTGATTTCTTTGAGATGTCTTCTATGTCACGACTCTGAACGCGTTGGACCGAGTCATCTGTTAAAGATTTGCTTCTCGTTTATCTTCTGTTGGAGCGACTAATGGCATAAGTCAGTCAGAACACACAACCTTTCCAAGGCCTTGTTAGGTGAATAGTCGCGTCTCCGTTTATTTCTTTCTCAAACATTTGATACATTACGTAGCTCAGTTCAGATGTAAAATTTTACCACTTTTTAGATACCTCGATTACCCTGAATCAAAATACTGACGTTTCATGTCAACTTTTGTTGAATAAGAAAGCCTTAAACTCTTTGACACTGATCACTGTTAAGAAATAAATTGGCGAACAATTAAAAGTTTTGATTGAAAAGTATACGTTAACCATGTTAAAAGTAGAGGATGGTAAGTCTGACTGGGCTCGGAATGCTGGTAACACTTTAATATTGTTTGATTATCTTGATGGTGTACCTTCAACTGCAAAAAACCGAGCCATTCATTCATTAGTGTCTCTCTCCCTAAGGGCAGTTTGATTATCTTCATGGGGTACCTTCAACTGTAAACAAGCGAGTCATTCATTCATTAGTGGTCCTCTCCCTAAGGGCAGTTTGATTATCTTCATGGTGTACCTTTCACTGCAAAAACACAAATCAATCATTCATAAGTGCATTGAAGCATATTTCATTTTTTTTACTAGTTTTGCTATCAATCAAAACCCATGAAATCCAACGAATAAGGACGACTTTAAGATAATATACTTACGGTGAATAAGGTTCTTCGTCAAAAAGTGGAACAAACTAGAATTGGCTACAGACTTAGCAGCCTTGACGACTGCTTGAGGTCAGGGCTCAATTAAACATTTAGCAAAACAAGCACGTGTTTATGGCATCAAGGGAAGTGGGCATCACAATGATACAAACGTAAACATTATTTTCCATTTTCTTATATGTTTTGTTTCATTTTTGAAAAACAAAATTTGATTTTATGGAGTATTATTGTTTATAATTTGAATTTCATATATACGGGGGCACCAAAATATTTTAAATGCCTGGTGCCTCTATGGTTCTTACTCCAACATGTTGTTGATCTTGGATTTACGCATCGATTTTAAGCAGGAACTGTCCATACTGTTACGTGTTGTTTCGGCTAATACTTCATTTCTGCCGATGTTCTGTATGTGTGTAGAATGCTTAATCACGTCACTGCTCTATTGCTCCTGTTTATAGGTTTGAAAATATTAAGATTATTGTTGTTTATGTGGATGGGTTTTTTTTACACGATTGTTACAAAATGTCAAGTTAAATTTAAGAAAAGTCAAGCCGGTTAAGCCCCGGACATGTTCAAAGGTACCTCCAAGAGTTTAATCATATTTCAGACAATTACCGGTCATCGGGTCCAGTAAGAGTGACTGACATATTTACGCTGGGAAGCTTAACAACCGACCTTGTAAAGAAGCGGAAGCTGGAGCGACACTCTCAACCATTATTATTAGACGAAGTGTCTTCCCAGGCTTTGGAGTATCCAATAATCTGTTTTATCCATTTAGCCGGTAGACGTTGGCAAAATACCT
>JAVFBX010137102.1:0-15535 GCA_034783855.1 Mopalia kennerleyi
TTGACCTTAACCACCAATCAATCACTCAATCAACCTTTGAGATTGACCTTAAACACCAATCAATCAATCAATCAACCCTTGAGATTGACCTTAACCACCAATCAATCACTCAATCAACCTTTGAGATTGACCTTAAACACCAATCAATCAATCAATCAACCCTTGAGATTGACCTTAACCACCAATCAATCACTCAATCAACCTTTGAGATTGACCTTAAACACCAATCAATCAATCAATCAACCTTTGAGATTGACCTTAACCACCAATCAATCAATCAATCAATCAATCAACCTTTGAGATTGACCGTAAACACCAATCAATCAATCAACCTTTGAGATTGACCTTAACCACCAATCAATCAATCAATCAACCTTTGAGATTGACCGTAACCACCAATCAATCAATCAATCAACCGTTGAGATTGACCTTAACCACCAATCAATCAATCAATCAACCTTTGAGATTGACCTTAAACACCAATCAATCAATCAGTCAGTAAAGCATGTTACTACCACTGATAAACTTATTGCAAAGGAACACCAGAAAACAGAGCTTTATTATATTGAAATTTATACCAAGATAAAAATGAAGCCCAAATTTGAAACCAGTGTAAAGAAAAAATAAGGTATTCGCCTATGAATTGGTAGTGTTATTTTGACAGCATTTCTACCTGTCATTTAAACCTGCCCGTCTCACATGACGGGTGGACAGGTCTCTAGGTGAGACTGTGGTTTTGGGTGGGCACTCATCTGACCTAGAGTCGAGAGAAGTTGGTAAAGCACCTGCTAATGAGTAAAAGTGACACATGTCAAGCTTTATTGAGGCAAACATTTAGTAAGGTCAAAGGATAAGTTTTGTATGTCAATATGTAGATAGTTTTACAAAACACTTCTTAATCATATTAAGCTCTGACAGCACCAAGGAAACAGGAAGCTTCCTCCCAACCCACCGTGAAATACCTCTAAACAATAATCATGGTCTAGCCCTGAATGCCTCTGATGTCCTGTTTAATGGAATTGGTATCTTATTTTAATTGCAAGACACAGGAAATTAATCTTGAATTAAAACCCATTTGTTGAGGGCTGGTAGTGAGTTTCCTGTTGCCGACATTGTTTATCACCTGCCAAGGGTGGCTTCTTTACCCATTGAGCTGGCACAGTTAAAAAAAATTAAATAACTTTAAGTACAGTGTTAAACCCCAATCAAACAAACAAAACCATTTCTCTATGCACTTGTGTCACCGGTCTATAGTATAATGTATCAAGGACTAGGTGGGACAGTGGGCTTGTCAACTGGCTGCCTTCAGTATCGAAGTTATAGACAGGATATTTATTGGCAGTACATATTACATTTCAATTATAACGATCAAGGCAAAATGAAGCGTCACCTATGATATCTTTGCTCCTGTATTCTTGTCTGAAGCGTATTGAATGTAGTGTAGCAGAGACTATGTGGGCCAGTAGGTTTGTGAACTCAACGACTTCAATACTGGTTGAATCAATAATCCCAAACTCACCCGACTAAATGCCCTGGCTTGGTTATCACAATGTATATTTGGCTTAAGAATAATGTAAAGCGATATTGATTTATTTAAACAAATACTCATCGGAAGGTGTCATCAAGTACTTAGTTAAACTTCAGTAAATAAAATGTACCTGTAATGAAAATATAAGTTAAAAAGCATTCTAACATAAGTTCATTGAGAGCTGAGGGAACACATGTAGCCATATTATTGCAGTGTGTTACACTATAAATTTGCACACTCTATCGTATTGCACCTTGCACCATTTTGTTGCAGTGTGTTACACTGTTAATGTTGTACACTATCGGATTGCACCATTGAGTAACAGTGTATAATGCTGTAAATTTTGCACACTATCAGATTCCACATTGCATCATTTTGTTGCAGGGTGTTATATTGTAAATTTGCACACTATGGTATTGCACCATACACCATTGTGTTGCATAACACTCTAAATTGGCACACTATCAAATTTCTCCTTGCACCATTGTGTAGCAGTCTATTATGTATAGCACTGTAAATTTGCACACTTTTGGATTGTACCTTGTGCCATTTTGTTACAGTGTGTTTGACTGTAAATTTTCACACTGCGAGTATAACACTGGAAAGTTGCACACTATATCGTATTGCACCATGCACCTTTGTGTTGTCGTGAATAACATTGTAAATTTGCACACTCAATCGTAATGCACCATGCACCTTTGTGTTATAGTGTATAACATTGTAAATTTGCACACTCCAGCGCCTATCAGATTGCACTATTTTGTTGCAGTGTGTTACACTGTTAATTTGAACACTATTGGATCGCGCCTTGTCTTACGTCCCGTGTCATTCATGTATGTTGTCATAAGTTGTTGTATTATTAGATAATAACCTAAAAATTTTACTGCTGTATCTTTGGGTTTCTGAAGTTCAAGGTAAGCTGCCAGTCAGCTTTATGTTGCTCTTGTGCACTCATGGTTTAGGTGGCAACACAATGTGACTATGTTTAGCATACTGTGATTGTTATGCCAGTGACATCGAGGGTGCGGGTGTTAGAGAGGCTCCTGGTGTCCTGGTGCTCTCAGAGGTAAAGGACAACACAAATCCAATCTGTTTGTGATGTCTTTGTGTTATGTCCTGTGGTTGTCCTGTGGTGTGTGCTTTCATTTCCTTTACCCAGTGGTCTGGTATGCTGCTATATAATTGAAATAACCTATATATAAAATAAGATAGAGATATCACTGGATATAAATTTGTCAAAAAATTCCTTGTCTTAAATTTTGAAGTCAAATCTGGTGATTTATAGATGTATGACTACAAAAAACACAAAATTTATTACAGTATGTGTGATTAAACAGATGGAAGAAAATAATAAAAAAAAGAATATTTCAAGCTGATAGTTGTGTTTCCTGTTGTCCTGGTGTTCTCAGAGCTAAGGGGCAACATGGAGACAAGCTGTTTATGATGTCTTTGTATTGTCTCTTCTGATAATCCAGTCTTGTCTTTGTATGTTGCCTATGGCATCTAGGATAATTTGCTTCACCCATTGGTCTGGCACTCCATCCCATGAGTGAAATACAGCATAAAACTCAAATCAAACAAACTGAGATTGTTTCTGGGATGCTTATCTGTTATGAAACACTTTTGGGGTTGTTCGCTGTTCGGTTCGAGTCCCCCTGTCAACCATCAGGTTTATGAGTTACACGATGTGGCTCCGCAAATCCCAGGTTGTTTTTTTTATATTTCGTAGTTACCTCCAGATTTTCAACCATATTTAAACAAGCAACAGCGTGAAACACACAATCCATCATCACTTCAGTGAAACACCCTTTAGCACGACATTAAACTCCTATCAAACAAACAAACAATATAGAACACTTTTAACATATTCTTTGTCTGTGAAATGAAATTTTGTAAAATCAATTTTCGTTCCAGTTTTTTTTGGTCATTTATCGACAATAACTTCATGGAATTGATTTTGAATCCAGCTGTGTTACATCAAGGGTTTGAATTCTCAATTAAATTTAATGCCTTTGGGTTTTCTGTGTAAACATGAGATTGTGGTGGGCATTGGTTTAGATGCTACTTCTATAAAATTAAATACAGAACAATTTGGATCTATAGTCAGGGTTATTATATACCGTACCTCTGCCAAAGGACAGTTTGTTAGGGACAAAGAAATGCTGTCTTTATTTAGCACTGGAGGAAAGTTAACTTTCAAATGAAGCAAAACACTTCACTTTTAATTGTTATGGTAGTGTCAATTACTGTTTGAATTCACTGGGATACTCTAATTCAAATACCCTTGAGCATGGCGTAAAACACCAACAAATTAATTAATCATGGTAGGCTACGTATTGCTATTTCAGCATGCCTTTCAACAAATGCTCTGCAAACAATGAATCGGAAAAGAACTGCTCTGGTTCTCAGGACAACTAAAGCTCTGTAACAAGAGCCTCAATGTCATACTGACCAATGATCAGTAGAATCTCCAGCCGACATCAACAGGAGCAGCGCAATCTATCCATTTACATGAAATGCGGCAAATGCCTCTGAGTAGGAAGTTTAACATCAAACAAATAAACAAATCAATGAACCAAATTAATTAAGCAATTTATGCAGTAAAATTACAGATTACGTCCGCTTGTAATTAAATGCAGTCTCTGATCTGTTGTGATTCAGTCCACTCTATAATTTCACAACATGTTTGTGTACACGTAGCATATTGGCGTACTGCCAGAGTAAGATACAAGCTGATTTTCTATCCATCAGCCTCAAGCGATCATTATTTCTTTATTTGTTTGAAGCAATTTGATTAATGTTGGTCTAGTGTTTCCCGCTGGAAGCAGAGTTTTCCCTATCAGAGTAATGTTACAACTCTGTGTTGTGATTCTGGTCACTCGGTGCATTGTGTGTGTAGGATATGTGGACAGCCCTGGACACTCTCATTCTTCAACATGTCTAAAATCTGTGACAGCAGCCTGGAAATAAATACTTCTTTATCCAGCTCTTAAGATCAAAACGGATTAGGCCTCTAGTAATATATTGTTCGTTGCAATTTGAAGTACAATCATTCTGTTATTTTGTTACCCGATTAAGCCAGGGAAATCTCCAGCCATTTGACTTTAATAAGTCTATAACTCTGTTTACCCAAACAGTATCAAAACAAGTCATTCATTAGAGGACATTTATTCTGAGTTATTTTGGTTTAGAATGAAATAAAATTGATTTTAAAACTAACAGCATTTATCATTAAATGAAATAATAGATAAAAAGTTTGTTTCAAGAACCCTAGATGCTCCGATTATCTGGAGAAAAAAAATTGAAATGTTCTCATCTGCAGACCAAAATATTCATTGCTTCTGTGGAAATTCAATTTAAAACCGTCGAACCAAGAGCATCCAAATAATAAAACTTCATATCAACATTTTTTCTGCGTAACTTTATTATAGCAAACAATATTTTCTCTAGCCATGGGGATTTACCTTGCAATACTACTCTCACATTGATTCAGTTTAAGTTCAAGGAATTAATTTGTGTTTCCACTCAAAATGGAAAGTTTGGTATACCCCAATACCGGTATTATTATAAAAATATAGAAATGGCATTCTATAAGTGTGGATGCTATTTTGTAACAAAACAAAAGACAAAGCATCGCTGTTGACTGTGCCTAAATACTTTATTTACCCTACCTGTTATATGGTAATCTGTGATCAGAGGTGGGCTGGTGTTGTTATTGCTGATAAACTTCTGTTACCTGTTTGAATACACCTGAAGTTTAATCAGCTGTTACCTGGTATGTGGAGAATGTGACCCTAGGTGACCCCAGCCAAGAATAACAGTGCAGTCAGGAAACAGATTGTAGGTGGCCTGAATGTAAATGTTTTTGTTGCATTTATAAAAATGATAAATGACAACTAGATCATACTTTATGTTTATTATTTATATTTGAATGGAATAATAAATTCACTTTTGATGGGCTTGTCAATTATGGTTTCTAGTTTCGCAGAATAAATCATTTACCAGTAAATTAGAACAGACATTTTCATGTTCTTTTCTAGATATACATGTATCTGCACACCATATTTGTGACATATGGTTTAAATCATACTCCATAGTAAAGTAGGACATAACATATTTATATTTTTAGACGAGAACTGTACTTAGAAATTATTTAATTTAGTATCATTTAAAAACTAAGTATTATCATTATTTTCAGATAAAACGTCCTTAGTTTGAAGATATTCAGCAAACTTTTACAGAACTGAGTGTGAAAATAATTTCATTGCTTTCAACTTTGTGACTTATTTCATTATACATGTATGTAGGGGGTTTGAATGTGCGGTAATGGGCCCACTTGCCGGAGCCTTTCTCAAAACAATCTTAACATAAAATTTAAAAAACCTTATAAAACTTTAATAGATCATATTGTGTTTTTAATCTATTTAAATACACAACTGAATATTTGATCCGTTTTTACAATGATACTGATCATACTGTCAACCAAAAAACACAACTTCAAGAAGTCATGTGAGGGCTGTATTATAATAATGTAACTGGGTTTTTTCATTTTTAATTTATTTTTAATTAAGTAATAACTGATTGTCAAAATAAGAATATGATTGTTTACGATGCCAACTCAGGAATTCACTAATTGATCAATACTCATTGGCGTCCGAGTTTAATTAACAGCTATATAATTATCCATTGGACTCCAAGGTCTATTATCCTCACCCTAATAAAATAAGTGCCTAAGTCACATTAATCTCTTTTGAGATAAATTGATAAGACCTGTAGATCTGTCACATGCTTGACTTGGGCTATTGTCTCATTACCGGTAATTTCCAACTGATTAAAAGTTAGTGTTTGCAGTAGGCACTTTAACATAAGATGTCAATCGCGATTTAAGCAAAAATATGAAATAGGTCAAAAACTGACTTAGGCACTTATTTTATTAGGGTGACGTTATCCCAAATAGCTAATGTTTTTACACTTCGTTGCATCACGCCTTTTATCACATGATTTGCATCACAGACTTGTTGATTTGTTAAATATAAAAACAGTGAAGCTGAATTTGTTGACCCAGATAATATTAATGATACAGTCTGTGAAATATATCAATAATTGTTGTTTACATATATCATGTGTGAACCCTATGATCTAGTACATGTACATTTGTCAACAATTCAACATATATTAATGTTAGTTCACATGTGTTGCTAGTACGCCTACCACACACTCTGTTATGGTTGTGAAATGTTATCGCTCTTATCACAGTAAACGTCAAACTGGGAGATTTTATTGTTCCTGGCTCTCTAGCTAATGGCGGTTTATTCCAAGCTTTGTCATGCCATTTTTTTTATATACAGATTTAACTCTTGCTTTTTGCCGTTACAGAACAACACCATTTTAGAACTAAACTAAAATACTGTTGAGCACATCATTTAAAACCAATCAATAAATCCTCATTCTTGGCACCATGTCCGGTGGTGGTGAAGGACCTTTCTGTTGCTCATAGGTAATGAGCAGCCAATTTGTTGTTGACTGTTTTGGTTTTTTTTACATTTTTCGCTGTGTGGTCGTCGTGTCTTATCTTCATTTGTTACCAGTGGCAACTGAAGTTGGTTCCATTCACCCGATGATCTCCCACGCTAAAGTTGGATGGAAAATAATAATCTTAAACATGGCTTGAAGCCCCAATCAAACAAACAAAGTGTAGCTGTGGAATGATATTGTAATTGTCATAATGAATGTGGAATGTTTCTTGCTAGTATCTGAAATGTCTTTGAGCGTGACCTTTAAGATCATATAAATCACCTTTATTACATGAAACTGACAATAGAACTGTTCTTTCTATGGTTTTATCTACAACAAAATTGCCTGTGTCGAATCATCTTTCTTCCATCACACTATCTTATCACACGCTTAACATCGGTTTATCATCTTTTGGTGACCAAAAGCAGACCTGTGTAGGCAGATGATGTATTAGTATGTCGTGATCGTCTGTCTTGAGTCATATTTGATTACCAAGCGAAACTGTCAGGGTTATATCCTTCACCCATGGTTGTTGTGGTCATCTGTCTTGTGCACAGATACTTGTGTGTAGCTAGTAAACATCCGGGAGCCTACCGGTCGCTGGCTTTGCCACTACCTTAAATAAAGGAAAAGATGGACAACCAGCGTTCATAGTGGAAAAATAACAATGAATCAACCAAAATAAAACTCACCTGGAATATTAACATATCCGCTGGCTTGCTGCGGTGTTGTTGTAAAACTTAACATAGATGCCCTTGTTGCTGTCAAAAATTTGTTATTGGAAAATCTATTGGTCATGTAAAAACAGGAAACTTCAGTTCGTCGGCGGAAATCTTTGCCTTTCACATACCAGAATTGAGAAGTAGCTCTGTGATTGGTCAGTTTAAGAAACCAATCGACAGTATAAATGGGGGCATTACGTTAGATCTCAATATAGCGACAAAAAAAAGACTGCGAGCATTTTTGACATCTGATTTGAATTAGATTGATATATGTTGTGAACATTATAACTCTATAACAAATTCTCAGATTAACTTGGAACTTGAAATATAGTCTCCTCTTATTAAGACAACAGATGTGATTGAATTTCATCAAATTCTGTTAAACAAAATGGATGCAATAGCATAATATTCATTTCTGTTTTTATTTTCAACACTGTAATATTTAGATCAAATTCACAGATTAATTTGAAACCTGGAGTTAGCTTTCTACTACTTAGGCATAGGATAGGATTTTGAGAACAAATTCAGTGAATACCTTGAAGAAACTTTTACAGTAGCTTCCTCCCATAAATACAAATGATGAGATTCTCAAAAACAAAATGGCCGATTGCATGATTTTTTAATATTCACTCTTATGTTTTATGAACATCATAGCTTTCGGACAAATTCTCTGATTAACTTGGCATTTAGCTTTCTTCTATTGAAACAAAAGATAGGATTGCATTTCACCAACTTACGCAAAACAATATGTCAACCATTGTTTAAATTTTCAATATTGACACATTTGTGCTGTTAATATGATATTGATATATTGATTCAAATTCATCTATTAACTTGAAATTTGTACTGTGCTTTCTCTCCTTTAGATGACCTATATGTATGGATATCACCAAGTTAAAAAAAACAAATTGGCCATCATTGCTAATTAAGCCATATTTACGTCTTTTTTTTGTGAACACAAGGCCTCAGAACAATTCAGGGACATATTTAAAACTTAGAAAATAGTTTCAGTTGGGATTGCATTTGTTTAGTTCCCCAAACCAAAATGGCCATCACTCAACTTCAGATATTATCTTTAAACTTTGCTTTTTCGGTTAATACCATAGATGTGGTTGTATTTCACTAGGTTCCATAACAAATATGGCTGACTTTGCATATTGCCCCAATTTGGTGATAAACACCTTAACTTTTATTTGGCTCTTTGGAGAAACAAATAGTTCTTAAACAAAAGTAGGAAAAGTTGATTTGAATGGGATTAGGACTGTTACAAGGTTTTTTTCTTGGTTTTCCACTGTAATGAGGCAAGAAACACTGTGAAGTGGATAATCTGTCATCATAACCCCAATCAAACAAATGAGCATATTTTTTAATTCTAAATTATTAACCTTTTTTCCCCCGTCTTGCAGATGCAGTCTGTCAATAAAGACGAGGAAACAAACCAGCTCAAGATGAGAATTGAACAACTGGAGAGAGAAAATCAACAGGTGAGCTGATATATTGGCTATTCAGTTTGTTATTCATCCTGGTATTCACAATAGATTCATGAAGGGTTTGACGGGAGATTCCTGTTGCCCTGGGGCTCTCAGAGTTAAGGGGCATCATGGCGCCAATCTGTTTCTGATGTCCTTGGATTGTGTTTTGTGATTGTCATGTCTTAGTCCTGTCTTTTCTTTCTTTGTTGTCCTGGGTGTCAAGTTGGGTTTCCTTTACAGATTGGGCTGGCACAGCGTCGTATGGGTGAAGCTACCTGTAGTATGGCCTTAATCCCCAAACAAACAAATAGTTTCAGAAATAGTATAAAATGTGTTCTGTTGTATCTTGTTGTTGTTTGTGTTTAACCAGCCTTTGAGGGCTGAATAAACTTAATAGATGTGATTAAACTTGACTATGTTGAGAATTAAAACAGCAAATATTGGGTTGTAGATCCAAGTATCTTTGGAAGTGTTGCACTATGGCAAAGGGCAGCTTGTTTGGAGAGTACCATTAAGATTCATTCATTAATTTATCAAAACACTTATCAAGAGCAGATCACCTTATACTTCAGTTTCAATATGTTGCTTTTGTGGAGTTTGTCTTTTGATCTTGAGGCCATGCTTTGTTGGTTAGCATTTCAGATTATTGCCCTGAGGAATGTCTTGTTGTTGACATAGGTATTTAAGGGAGTCTTATAAGGTGGCTCGGGAAATGACTTTGCGGATGGATTTAAGGAGGTTTCCTCATGACTTTACACAATATTTAAGCAATGCGTATTGAGAAATTGACAGTCCATTGTCATATACCCAAAATGCCCTTGAATACCATGTTAAGCCCCAATCAAACAAACAAACCAATAAATCACTTGTCTGTGATAATGGTGCTATAAACTCTACGGAAGTTCTGTTCAATAATCCTAAACAGTTTTATATGGGAATGCCTACAGGGTTAAAGGTCAAACAGCCTCATGAATATTGACACTCCTGGATTATATGGCAAACTTCTCATGAACACAAAATATAAAATCACAAATTTCTCATCAAATTCTACATTTATAGACACATATTATTTTCAAAATTTCTCCACATGAACTTGGATTTCACTTAAGCAAGGGTTTTATGGTACATGATCTTCCAGGCGTGATTGCATGGGATGGTATTTATGGTAAGCCTAATCCAAATTGTGACCTGATATTAAATGTTTTTATCACTATACTCTATACGTGTCTGCTTCCTAATCCTACTTCGAGTTCAATGTACAGGATTGAGTTCGTCTGTTGACCTTCAGGTATATGAGTGAATCACATTATATGGCTCCGGCAATGATGGGGGTATTCTTTTACATGGTTCCTCTCGTTTGTCCTCTTTGTTTACCACCGTAACGAATCAAGGAACAGTGTGAAGTGGATAATCTATCGTCACACAAGTGAAATAACCTTAGTGTGAAATAATTTATTTTATTTGTTTCTTTCAGCTCACTGATTTGGTTTCTAGTCAACAGGAGAGAATTTCTGATCTGGAAAGTAAACTAGAACAACAGACCTAGGACATCAAACCAGATTTGTTTTGTATGACTTTTATTCTTTTCAACCCTGTATGAAGTTTACCTATTTCATATTCTCTTCAAATACCTATTGTTTACTGGACTATTTATGAGTAAATGAAATGTACTAGTGTTTTAACTGGAGTTTACATCCAGAACATAAAAGATTATCAAATTTATGTCAAACTATTTTCTGAGCACAATTTAACCTGTGCATTTTGTATTTTTAGACTGTTTGTATAGGAGTTTTTTAGACTGTGTTGATTGGCTGACTGTAAACTAGGCTACAATGTTCCAATTGTTCAATAACTTAAAAAGTTTCAGGGTCCTGCCAGGTCTAGGAAAATGTTTGTGAATTTGACCGTCTTTGTAGGTACTCTAGCCTAAATCACTTCCAATTTTGCTCAGCGGGTGGTTGGAGGGAACTTCATGTTGCTCTGGTGCTCTCAGAGCTAAAGGGAAACAGGAAGCTGATGTGTTTATGGTGTCTGTATTGCGTCCTGTTGTTGTCCTGTATTTGTCCCGTCTTGTCTTTGTTTGTTCCCAGTGGTGTCGAGGGTGGTTTCTTTCACCCATTGGGCTGGCTTGCATCATATAAGTGAAATACCCTTGAGTATAGTATTTTAATGGACGAATTTGGAGCTGATTTAGGGTACTTGTGTTATTAACACATGGTATTGTATTTACAAAACTTGATTGGCGAAATCTGCAAATTTTTATTTTGTCATACACAATACAAAATGTTTTTAAAATACCTGTGAATCACTGAATAACATGACCATTTGCTTGCCAATTGATTTTAATTTGATTTGATCAAATTTTCTACAACTATCGGTAATTTCTACCTACTTTTCCTCGCCATGGCGTCCAGTCTCATTAAGCAATCATTACAAGGATACAGGCTATATATTAAATAACATGAGCTCATAAACTTCTACGCTACTGTGTAACTGAAATACCGCTGAATGTGCCATAAAACACTAACCAATCAATCAATCAATCAATCATAAACTTCTCTTTAATCTGTTTGCTTTTAAAAATAGAGGTTAACGCTTGTCTGGTTAAACCAAAGAACAAAGAGGGGCACTAGACAGACCTCTGTTAAATCTATCAGCCAGGTGCTATAAAAATGGATAAAATAAATTCTGTTCATGTTAGCTGGGCTTTTTACAAAAAACTACTTAAACTGCCTTTAAATTTAATATAAATAGAAAACCTATTGCTAAGAGTAGCAGTGCAGTCTTTTCTTAGCAGTGGAGGAAAATTAACTTTCCAACATTATGCTTCACATCTTGGTAGTGCTAATGTCAATTATTTTTTTAATACACCGCCGTCATATAAGTGAAATACCCTTAGCTATGGCGTAAAACACCAATCAAACAAACAGACGTATAGATAGAGATTTGAATACGTTATGTTTAACAGAAAAGTAAATATCTATTGTTAAGCAATTTCATTGTTCTCATTATAAAATTAACACATTGTTTCAAAATATTATAGTTGGTCATATTTTTTTTGTAATGCTGGACTGTGATAGCAATCTGTAGTTATGCAATTTGATTATTTATATATGTATTATTTATCGTTTAAATTATTTATTTATTTTTTTAATACACATATCACAAATGATGTTCCGTCCAAATTTTTACAAATACTTTTATAATATTTTTATCACCCAAGGTGGAAGAGTTAAATGTTTAACTGGTTATACTAGTATCGCCATTGTTTTTGTTTTTACTGAGCTTTTAGTTTTAAGTTTGTGTAACTTTCATGAGGGTTTTCCTCTTTGTATATATTGTTTGTTATTTAAATATTATGTATTTGTATATACTTACCATCTAGCTGATCTTGTTGTATTTGGACAAAATGTTGCGCTATTTTACTTAGATTTTAGATGCTGTTTGTTATTTGAAATTCTTCACATATGTTAATTGAATGGTTGTTGTTTATAAGACTCATGCATTCAGGCTAATGGTAGTTTGGTTCTAGGATATTTATCTGTCTTTTTATTGCACTTGAGGAAAATTATTGTGTCAACAGAATTTAACAGTTTTTTACACACTTGGTTGTGTTAGTGTGGCTATGCAGTTTGTATAATTGCCATCGAATAAAAAATATCATTAAGCACAACGTGAATTACCATCAATCAAACTAGTATGGCATGTTCCCAAGGAAAGGAAGATTGGTCATTGTCATATTGAGCCTTTTTTCAATTCCTACCTTGCCTTCTAGGACTGAAACTACTTTCAAGTGACATCTCTTTACAACACCAATCAGATTGGAGCTTTAGAAAAGTTAGAAGCCGTCTAAACACAGGACAACAAGATGACTATACATGTAGATATATACCCACAATCTTGATTGACTGACTGACAGTGGCGCCATGTTTGTTTCGTTGTCCAAAGACGTTGATTTGTAAATGCCTTCTTGATTAACTATTTGTTTCTACAATAGTCCAATTAAATGGTTTCCACGTTTTTCTGGCTAGTTTAGGCAAGGGTGAAAATGTTTAAGTCTGATCTTATGCATGTTGATCCTTGCCTTGAGGACTGATTTTATTCACAGTTATCCTGTTCTGGCCATTCTCAGAACAAACATAGCCTTTTATCAGCGGATATAACTTGAAGATTAAATAAAATCCATGATTCGTGTTATAGATAAACTCCCAGAAACAAGTTACTGAATAGTTCTTTATCTCGATTTCTCATGTCTAACCTACAGACATATTTAGAAAAGGTAATGACCATGTGCGTGGTATAGAAAGTATGTGATAAATATGTAGCAAATAAGATATATGGTATGGGTTTAGAATAAATCAACTGGCATATGATTTTGGGAATGTTTCTTGGGGTGTTTTTTATAGAATTTTGGAGTTTTCCATCGGTAAAGTTGATTTACACCTTTGGTATAGTGAACACTTATACATTGTTATTTCCAAATATATTTACATTTATACAGTGTGTTTTGTTTTTATAGGATTTTTTGTTTTTCCATCCATTGGCATGATTTACACCTCTGGTATAGTGAACACTTATACAGTGTTACTTCCAAATGTATTTATTTGATATAAGGATCAAAGAATCTCTATCATACCGTATCGAATAGATTTAGTAGTAAATCCCAGTGCTTTACATTTGGCCCTGCTTCAATGTAACCTTGAGTATTGTATAAATCCCCCATCCAACGGGAAATGGGTGATTTGGAGGGTCATTTAGTGCATCCAATCCCATGTATGTTATTAATATTATAGACATATAGTTTGTTGTGTGCCTGATAACTTGGCAAATGTTCCAGTAATTGTCTTCTGTAATTTGCGATAATCCTTATTATTAAGTTAACCACATTAAACTACAGATCACACTGTAAATATTGTAGTTAATCGATAAAGAAATGACAGAATTATGGGGTAGCCATTATTTCTGTTTCTGTTGTGTTGAAAATAAAATTCAAAGCAAACAAATACGACGTGCATTAATCGTTTTATTTAGATACCCAATTTGCAGAATCTTTCTGAATCTTTTCGAAAACTGCTAAGAGTCAGATTTTATCAGCTATATGTTGAAAACCTGTAGCGCTGCCTTCATGGTCGATTGTCGTGTGCTGTTAGTTTGATCATTATGAACATCTATTAATTACTTATTCTGAGTCGGCTGAGCAACAAGGTTACTATGGACGATATTTTAATTGACTTCATTTGATTAACACAAATAAAGGCTTTATGGATTACAACGTTTCCATAACGTTCCACTTCAGTTATCAAGCAAAATAATCAATCATGAAAGTCTGATTGATTAAGGTATAAATACACCCATGTCAAACCCAAAAAACAAATACTAGTGTACTTTTTTGTCTACTTTTCCCTTTCTGTAGTCTGTCCGCATGCCAGCCTGCTCGAACGTCTAGTACACCAACGCTAAAGCCCAAACAACGAAATCCTGGCATATTTTTTTTTTAGGTTTATATTTTTTTAAGTCTGTCCGGAAGCCAATATTATTAAACGGTACTAGTACAACAAAGTTAAACCCCAATCAAATACTAGCATAATTTTGTTTTTCTAGTTTTACTTTTCTGTAATCTGTCCGCAATTTAGTATCTATTTAAAAAAAACGATCTAATGGTATCTGTTATGAAGAAATAAACTTATTATCCATAGAAATCTGGAATTTAATGACTCGTCAACATCTTAATGCTGCTGATATACATCTGATTAGGTTTGTCAATGCCAGTGGCGATGTATTGAATAATGTTTCCATCCGTAAAGGTAACAATATTCCATATCACATGAACTCTTGAAATCTTTTTTCGAGACATAACTGACGCTCTGGTAGATTAAACATATTTAGATTTCTGTCTTGGTTTCTGTCTGGTATGCATGACCAATGTCTGCAGCTACTCCCGTGATGATAGTTTTAGTCAGCATGCACCATTTTACCTCCGTCATTTCCTGAGGTTTATTTTCTGACTTATTTATGCTGTCCGCTATCGATGAGTAGTAACTTTCCAGTATATATAGCATTTGTATATAACACCCAACAGTATGTTTGGTTTACTATTCACTCATCGGGAGCACACCGCTGTCCCATAAGTGAAATGCCCCGTGGGGGAGCGGATTGGCCAGTCCTGCAGAATGCTTCCTCGGTCGATCGTAAGAGGCGAGAAAAGAGGAGGAGCTTTCTGTCGCCCTGGTGTTCTCAGATCTAAAGGGAAACAGGAAGCTGATCTGTTTGTACGTTTTATTTTTGTCTCCGTCGTCATA